>JADLZK010012988.1:0-87222 GCA_015847255.1 Hyparrhenia diplandra
TTGGACAATATGTCGATCCTGTCTTGGTGTTTTCCGGATCTCTCGATTCTAATGACGACGCTAAGTCGCTAATAAACTGATCTCCTCTGTGAGTGTGTGTTCCACGTAGTACGTAGGAGGAGGAGTACGTGCGTTCCATTCTGAATCCTACTAGCAAGTACGGGGACTCGATGGCTCCTCTCATTTGAATCCTCTAGAAAAACGACGATGCCCATCGTGGATTGGGAAGCAGAGGGGAGTTGGGTTTCCCTTCCCGATCGATAATCCGGCCGCGTGATCGATTGCCAGTCGCACGTAGAGGCATTCGACGATCGTCCTCCATGCCTCGGCCTCGCCTTCGCTGCCTTCATCGGACATGGCTGGTCTCGCCCGATATGTAGCTTTCGCAGTGATCGTCGTCTGGGCCCGGCGGTCCACGTCAATATTCAATATCGCAGTTGATGATGATAGCCAGCCAAGTGCAGGGCCGATGGATACGGCAACACACGTACTACGGAGAAACGGTAGGTGTGCGTTGATCCGTCGCGCCCTCATGCGGTCCGTTCCGTGCAAACGAAAATTCAAACGCCACCGATGGCTAACTAGATTTTTTTTTAGAAAAGCGATGGCTAACTATAGATAGATGGATGGCTTGCTTGAAAACTCGGTGGTGGTGGAGCATGGAGTCCTTTTATGCATCTGTACGACACAGAGATGGGTTTAAAAAACTCCTGTTACCATACCATGTACTAGTACATGTTGTTTTTAGGATGACCATCCGGATGAAATCAACGTGGTTTAATCACTGCAATAGTACAAAGGATGAATTACACTGACATAGACTTTTGTTGTCACTAACAACGCTTTCAAATAATTGGTTGGTGAACCATCCGCAATGCCTTTTGTTAAGTCTGTATGAGAATTGTTATATCTCTTTCGCAAGAAAAATAACCAACATTTCTTGCAACGTCGTAGATCCTTGGATCATCATCGAAGGGGTGAGATCTGTCATCAAGTGTTAACTAGCACAATTTTACCACAGCAGACAATAGATAATTAACAATTTTTTCTATGAAAAAACAAGGACAAAAGAGACAACATACAAGTTTGAACAATTCTACCACAGCAAACAAGAGAAAATAGACATTTTTTTAATAGAAAAACAAATACAAAAGATTTTTTTCTCGTGCGTCGCCAGATCGCTTCTCGTGTGTCGCTAGATCGGCTCATCTGAGTATTCCCGCCGTCGCGTGCGCGGACGCACACAGGCATGCGATACTAAACGTGGCAAGATTTTTTTTTTTCCAAATCTCTTTCGAAAGAGACATAGGAAATGTGTATTAATTAACTATAACTTTTGAAGTTTTGTTCTCGCAACCCCTATAGAAAGATTATTCAAATTGATTTGTCTACAAATAATTACTTGATTTAAAATAATAACAACTACTCTAACCTAGTAATGTAAATTGCTACTTAATTATAGTTGCTCTCATTTAATTTGACAGTGGAGTGAGTTATTATTTTATAGGTGAAAGGCATTTGGGATATCCTAGCTATTAAATGGGGTTCATGAGTGTTTCATGCACATTAAATGCAGCGCCACAACAGTAAAATTTTACTTTTTGCATGAAACGCCTAGGAGAGAGAATGAAAAAATTTCACCATGGTGAAACCTTTCAAAATTGTTTCACATGTGTTGAAAACTAGATGAAACCCCCATTAAGATAGAAATAGCGCTTCACCATGGAAATATGCAATTAAACCATACAATGAGAGAGAGGCTGTGGAACCCGTGAGCCTATGAAACTGTGCATTGATGGAGACACCTATTTCATGTCAACGTTTCACATCTTAGAAATCGGATGGTGAAACTCTCTATTGAGATCTGGCCTAATAAAACCATAATAACCCTTCTATCCTTTTTTTACTTGGTGTTTCAAATAAGCAAATAGAACTAGATGGAACTCTGAATCGATGACCAAAGTTAACATTGAATTATTATGATGAACATATGTAATAGTACCGGTATCTTTTTGGGGGCAATTTAAAAGTCAGACATTTATAGGTTAATAACTTTTTTTATAATTAGTATTATACTCCCTCCATACTTGAAAAAGAAGAGGTTTAGGACAGCGACACGGTCTCCAAAGCGCAACTTTGAGTTCTCTTTTCTATAAAAATATTTATTAAAAATTATATATGTATACTTTTATGAAAGTATTTTCAAGACAAATCCATTGATATGATTTTCACATTGCTAAACTCAACGACTTAAAAGTCATTTATGATTTATGTTCTCAATTTTGACCCAAAACTTTTCCAAAACGTCTTCCTTTTTCAATATGGAGGGAGTACATCTTATCAAATTTTAACTGTAGAAATATTATGATATCTATTTTTTTATGGGAAGAGTAGTTGACATCAACACAAGTCGTGATCCGTGGCGGAGAAAATGGGGCAACATGCGCCCAAAGAGGCGCACGACGCCAGCACTTTGTAGTAGTGCAAAGTGCCACCGCCATGCACCATCGATATTTGATTACCTTTTCGGGTCCATGTAAATTAGAAAAGAGTATTTTAGAGTTTTAGTTCAATAGGAAAGGGAGATCCAATCCGACAAGGATGTCTGAGGTTGCTTTTAGACAATTGTAACAAAGGCTTGTTCATTAGGAAAGGGAGATCCAAAGAAGAGTTTTGGTTCTCAATGTTCATCCAGCGTTATGTAACAATTGTAATTCAAGAGAGGAACAGTCGAAAGACTAAACCCTAATGCTATCCACCTCAAAGGCTTCCGCTCCCTGTCCCTCTCTTGCGTGTGCGCCGCCGCCACTACCCGCGCCAAAACCCTAGTGTCGTCCCCCACAATCCTAACCGCTCCCTCCGTCTTGCCACCGACGAGCAACACCCCGACATCACCCTTTCAATAGTTCTATCACATTAGAAAACATTTGGCAAAAAAATAAAAATAGAAACACGTGTAAATGCCCTTAGAAACCTTGGTTTCTCTTGAAGGTACGGGGTCATTTTGTCGAGTTCCTTTCGATGCCACCTATTGATAGCACACCTTCGATCGCTACGCCACAAATGATCGTGACATTGACGTCTCAAGCATTTGTTGACTTTTCGTACAAATATCTACTAGTCCCCGGTTTTCATGTTACAATAATGCACGTTTCATAAATTCCATAATTATTAGCTCTACTCATATGGTTATTATTCATTCACTTTTCACAGTACTCTACTAGGGCTGGTGATCCCAGTAATCATTGTGTTACCGGATCGACCATGGTTTGTAACACTCTAACTGCTTAATGAAAAACATGTCTAGGTGTGCTCTAAAAAAAATCACAAATGGGTGATGTTTCGTGTTATGTACATTCAACCTGTCAAACTTTGATCATCATCGGCAACTTTGTGCACAATATTTAGATTTTATCTCAAAAGATGCAGGGCCGGGGGTGGTGGCTGCAAAGTTTGGCAGACCTGCCTGCGCGAAATTGACAAGTGACCAAAAAATGACTCTAACCTAAGCCCATTTATGAGAGAAAACAAAAGGATGACAGAGGTGCAAACAGAATCTGCAGATTCCATCCGGGACCCGGGCGGCGCCTCTGCAGGGGATCGTGTTGGCCAGCTAGTACCCGCCGAAGTGTAGGTCCGCCAAGTTGCAAGTGTCATCAGGGCATCATCATCACGCCTTAATCGTATATTAAGGGCGTCCACAGTAGTCCTAGATAGCAGCTGACGACGCCGCCGGGCTGAGCTGTATTTTACATACAGGTCCGGTTCATGCCTCCTTTCCTATTCCGCCGTCACAGCATAGCAGGGCTCGACCACACACGCGCCGCACTTGATGCCCCGAGAGCGATGAGTGAGTCGCCAGCGACTAGTATTTTAATCAATTTAATTGCCTAGATAGCAAATAGCCTGCCGTTGGAGAGGCCCTAAAGGCTTTCCCCGTCATCAGAGGGACATCATGCCGTCTCCGAGAGGGCTCGCGGCGGCGCTTTCCGCGACACAGACAGGTGTACTGTGCTTTTCTGCACCGCCGGCCACGGTGGCGACGGCCGGTGATCAAATCATCCGCGACCGGCCGGCCGGAACCTCGGTTATGTGGCGCGCCTCCGGCCCGCTCGACCGTCCGCGGCCAGGAAAAGAAGCATGCATGCGGCGCTCCGAACCATGGCAATGGCAACACATCGCGGCAAGCTAAGCTTGGGATGAGCTCGTCGCTGTTGCCACCCCTGCACCCACAAGTTTTTCTGCAGGTGCTGTGGGAACACGTAATGCAGCCCTGGCGATCGGGAGACGACGAGATGAATGAACATAGTTTTAGTCACATTAAAAGGCCATGTTTGGTCCTTTTCCTCCATTTTCCAGGTGCAGAGAAGTGGTTTCAGACGTCAATTTTACTTTGATTTTGCTTGCGCGGTGATTGATGTATCGAAACACACACGAGGTTGGACACGTAAACACCGTACCACGCACGGAAATTCGGCATTAAAAAAATTAGTTTTTTTCTCACTGGAGCTGACGAAGTTTCATTATCTCTGTCCAAGTCGCACAGTAGTTTTGTAATACTATGGCACATGTTTTTCTACTTATATTAATTGTTTCAGCTAGCTGTTCTTGTTTCTTCCACAGTTTGTGTCGGATCTTGCCTCCCGCGCTCGGACTGCGACTGGCTTATTTACGTAACTACGTTATTACGCCCATGTGTTTTTTTTTTAATTTGAATAGAAAATCAGAGCTAGCGAAAAGGGAATAGGGTTTCACTAGAGTTCGTCAATTAAATTCGTATGCTTTTTGATCTGTGAATTCAAAGCTTTGGGAGATCGAAGAGGGGAAAGGAGACTTGGACCTGTTTGGATCCATGGGTTAATTTGAGTTAGTTAAGAGCTCAACTAGCCCTAAAGGATCCAAAAAGAAGGGTTAGATTGAGGTTAGTTGCATCTAACCCACCTAAAAAAACTAGCTGACCCAAGAGGTGATAATTACACTAAAAAGTGCATTTTCTTTCTCCCTCCACTCACATCAAATGATTAGACAAGTACATTTAATGTCAATCTAATTCTACATCTAAACATCTCTAGGGCTAGAGTTAGTTTAGAGCTAGAGTTGAAGTTAGAAACTAACTCTAACTCTAACTAAGTTAGAGTATCCAAACAGGGTCAGCTAGTTTAAAAACTATTCAGGCACTTGCTTCAAAGCTCTCTAACTAAGTGTCAAGGGGCTCGCGATGCGATGGCAAAGGCCATTGGTTGGGGGGCCCCACCCAGGGTTCAAATCCCAGGTGCGACACTTTATCCCTGGATTTATTTCAGGATTTTTCGGCGTGTGCATTAAGTGGTGAGCGACGTCCCCGTCGATAGCGAGGCGCCGAGTGGTGACTTCGAACTTCAAGATTTGCCGGCTCAGTCCTTCGAAGGTGCTCATAGGGGTAGGGTTTACGTACGTGTGTTCATAGGGGTGAGTGTGCGTGCGTGTTGAGCGTCTACGTTGTACTGTGTAATCTCAAAAAAAAAAAAGCTCTCTAACTAAGTTAAAAACTATTCAGGCACTTGCTTCAAAGCTCTCTACGCTCTAGAAGCTGACCGGTCACAGCGGTGGTAAGTCATTCGCAAGTTTAAAAAGAAACTCTTGTACGTACGTCAATCGCTCACCGAGAACATAGCGGACCGACTGTGAAAATGGTTGAACGTGTTGCCCTTTCGGGTCATGGCTCCGTGTTAATATAGGCTAGGAAATGTCCATAGCATGGCTTACATTTTGGACAAAAAGATTACAGATTACAATGATATCTTTCTGATCTAACTAGCTTCCAACTAACAGAACAAGTTTACAACAAGCTAGAGGTTATCCTATCTTATCCTATGGAGCCGCACCTTGACTTGGGATGTAATCTTGACACACAATGGGTCATATATTTTAACACTCTCCGTCAATCACAACGTCCTGGAGAGAGGTTGAGATTGTAACTTGACAGTCAATTTTTCTGGAAGTAATTTTGTAAACCGTCAGCTATCTGATCTATCGTGCTAATGAATCTGATATCAAGAAGTTTGGCTGCAACCTGTTCTCTAACAAAATGATAATCAATCTCAATATGATTTGTTCGTGCATGAAATACATGGGTAGCTAATAGGTACTTGGCACTGATATTGTCACACCATAGCAGCTCGAGGATGTGGTATACCCAACTCATCTAGTATAACTTCAGCTGTAGCATTTGCCAAAGATCTGTAGTGAGCTTCTGTACTCTATCGAGAAAAAGTGGCCTGTTTTCCAGCACACCATGAAATTAAGTTGCAACCAAGAAACATGACAAGACCTCCTGTGATCGCCTATCATCTGGACATCAAGCCCAATCTACATCTGAGAAGGCCCTAACTAACAAAGAGCTAGACTTCCTAATTTTAATACCCAAGTCGATTGTACCTTGAACATATCTCAGAATACGTTTTACTGCTTCGCAATGGACTGGTTGTCAGTGAAGAAAATGACACACTTTATTCACTACAAATGACAAATTTGGCCGAATGAGTGTGAGATATTGTAGTGCACCAGCGACACTTCTATTTCTTGTAGAATCCTCCACACCCAACTGTGTTCCACTGGTGACGGATAACTTTTTAGTAGTCCACAGCGGTGTCTTCGGAGGTTTACATAGCTGCATATTGACTCTCTTCAAGATATCAGCGACATACCTTTCCTGTGACAAGAGCAACTCTCCATGTTTCCTTTGAACTTGTATGCCCAAAAAGTAATGCAGTTGTTCAAGATCTTTGATTGCAAAGTCTTTCTCCAAATCACGAAGCAATGCATCCACCACTTCCTGTGAAGAGCTAGACACTATGATGCCATCAACATAAACAAGCATATAAATTACATGACGCCTCTTTCTGTAGAAGAACAAAGACATGTCAGCCATGGAAGGAATAAACCCAAGACTTGTTAACTTGCTACAAAGTCGAGAGTGCCAAGCTCTCGGTGCCTGTTTCAATCCATACAAGGCTTTATCAAACTTACACAAAAAATGAGTTTTTTTTTGTTTTAATGCCGACGACTCCAAACAAAAAATGAGGGGGAAGGAGACCTGGAAAAACTATTAGACACTCGCTTCAAAGGTCTCTATGCTCTGGAAGCTGACCGGTCACAACGGTGGTAAGTCATTCGCGAGTTCAAAAGAAAACTCTAGTATGTCAATCGCTCACCGAGAACATAGCCGGCCGACGACTCCACACCTTTCCGGTTCATCAATTTCTATATGTACGTGCACGTAGCTGGCCGTGTGTGGTAAAAACACTGTGCACGTCGGGGCCAAATCATAGCCTTGTCACGCATCGTGTGTCAGCGTCGTCGTCGATCGTATCACGCCGGCGGCCGGAGATCTCCAGCAATTGAAGTCGTTGCTCTCCACTTGTTAGCTAGCTAGGTAGCCCAGCTTGCCACCATTTTCAATGGCTTTAAGTAGCCAGTCCGGCGAGCGAGGTTGCGATGATTTCGCCAGCTCCGCGACATACCCCTCTTCCTGGCTTGGCTTTAGACCGGTCTTGTTATAGATTTCAGCTGATTTCATTTTCATTTACCTGGTTGGCAACGCCAGTGTTCGCCTCGGCCACAATTAATACTGACATGTGCGGTTCTATTCCTCCGCCACAATTTTTTATATTTTATCTTTCATTATGATTGTAGTTTCTGTGTTTCTGTTTCTTTATTATGTATCGTAGTAGGTTTGTTTTAAGTTAAATATTTTTAAAATTTTACTGGTCAGTTTTAAAAAATCATATAGTTTTGATAGCATGTGAACTATATAATAGCATGTGAACTATTATGTCAGGTCACGCTCCTAGCTAGGCCGTTGAACTCCATTCAATTGAGCCAAGCATATACTTATTGTCGAGAGATGCTCACTAGAGGGTCCACCAATAATGATGCATGAAAATAATGAATTATATATGGTCTTATCATTATTTTCCTGTCTTTTAGGGCATGTTTGGTATGCTAACCGTATAAAAACTGCTTAGAGCATCTTCAAGAGTTTACCAAATTTTACTTTCGGTAAATCTTGAGTTTTACCAACTTCTAAAAAAGATATGTCAAGTAAAAAAAGTCCATCTCAACAGAGTTTAGAATTATTCATTTACCAAATTTAGATCTAACTGACTTCAGAACCCCGAGAAAGAAATAAAATTATGTTACGCCCTTCCACCCCTTAAAAACTTACATAAGGAACCCTAAGATAGAAACAAAATTATGTTTTGGCCTTCCACCTCTTCTAAGATGGACGGATGCGCCGTGCATACAAGCGCGCGTATATATGCGCACAAGGAAGGAGGGATGGCAGGTTGAGAAAGATGGCAAGTTTTTTTTTTTTTTGACAACAAACACATCATTTATTACTTTAACAACAAGAAGCTATCAGAACCATTACATCGTTAATGGTTACAAATCGGAGTGCTTCTAGAAATGGGCACTCTAGAGCATGGATAGGATTGACACATAATCCTGATAAATCATACGGGTGTGCCTGTAAAGAGTGTAGGCTTTGTCTAGCTAGAAGATCAGCCATCTGATTGTCTTGCCTTCTAATGTTGTGGACTTTGATGCGTGTACCTGCAAGGAGGGTGGTAACCACCTGAGTGTATGGCTTGATTTTCCAATCCATTGGATTGGACAGATCATGCCCATTGATGTAGTTGACAAGCATTTGGTTGTCAACTAAAAGATGAGCATCCGTGATTTGCATCCTGTTTAAGAGTGACGCAGCCAAAGCCAAAGCAGCAGGTTCAGCCATAAGGACTGATGTAGCCTGTTGCATTGCCGCCTCAACGCAGAAGCTAAGAGGAGGAACTAGATCTGTATTAACAATAAAAATGCCAAGTCCTGCCCTTCTTGGCCCTCCGTCTCACTTATGATTCTTTTAAAAGCATTATTTAGTCCAAAAATCTCAAGTACTCCCTCCGTCTTAAAAAGTGTATCGTTTTAGTTTTTCGACACCATTTTGACTATTTGTCTTATTCAAAAAATTTATGTAAATTATAAAATAAACAAATCATTTGTAAAGTATCTTGTCGGGTTCGGCTAGATTGGGCGGGCCGACACGTGAATTGGGAAGATTGAGGAAGGAGAGGCGGATGGCGCGATGGTAGTGGTGGTGGCGGCAGCGGCGGCGGTTTGCGCCGCCCGGGTGGGCGGGCGGCGGCTTGGGTGAGGTAACATGTGAGGCGTCTTGGGCGGCGCGGCGGTGTGGGGGCGGGGGCGCGGGGGCGCGAGGAGGGAGAGGAGAGCGGAGAGATTGGGATAAAATTTCTTTATTTGCTTGTTGCCCTGAAAGATTATAAACCCCTTTACTTATATAGCCCCGGCTATTGGGACTTGTATCTCAAGCAATCTCTCTAAATGTTTTCTTATAGATTGGAATACCTTTTACAAGCATGTCCTATTTATTTATTTCCTAATAAGGGTCTCCCTTATAGATGAGGTAGCCCCTTGCACACCAAAACACCTAAAGATAATCCTAGATATTTTCCTCCTTTTTTCTCCGAATTAGTTCTCGAAGAATCCGCGGAAGGGAGGGACGCGGGGCGCGCGCAAGCCCGGGGCGGCGCCGGCGCCCCTTGGGCCGATTGGGCCCCCGTCCTCCTGGGCCCTATTTCCTGGGTCGTGACATCTCCCCCTTCTCCGACCGGCGCGTCCTCGCTGGCTGGATGAAAGTCCATTCGGTGACACACAGGTGGAGATCGGCGCCCCGAACAATGAGCTCGACTGCAGCATGAGTCGCCCCCGTGCATTGGGTTCCCCGAGGGTCATGTTGTCCCCGATTCGCTTGGGATCAAACTCCGGGAGATAGTGAAGGTTGCCGATGTAGCCGTGGAGGATGTAGCGGTGGACTGCACGTCCCTGCTTGTGAAGCTGTCGACGACGAGCCGCCAGTAGGAGTTCCCTTGGAACGCCCACATCTAGGTGCTGATGCACCATGTCGCGTGGGGGGCTCTCTAGGAACAAGAAACGCTCATTGGGTGGAGCGTTGACGAAGAGCGGAAGTAGACGCCGGATAGTGATGTCGCGGCCAGTAGGAGGAGTAGCAGCCAAGTTCAACATCGCACCAGGTACATGAAGGAGCCGACGTCGAACGGGGGAGGGCGAGGCTGGTGAGCGGCCCCTCTCGGATCATAGCTGATGTGGACATTGTCGACGGTGAGGAAGAGGCGATCCATGCCGTCGAGGAAGGCGACCCGGGCGTGGGCCGGCGTGGTGGCGCCCGCGCCATATGCCGCCCAAGAGTATGGCGATCGGTGCGGTGAAGTTGGCTCGTCGTGTAGGCTCCCAAAGGCGAAGGAAGTTCTGCCCTGTGAACTCCGCCTGAAGCAAGGCCTCGATGAAGTCCGATAGTAGTGGAGAGGAGGCCGGAAGGTAGAAGCGGCTGTCGAAGAGGAGGAGGCCGTCTTCGAGTGTCAAGGCCGGGCGGCGTTGCCGTGGTGACGTCGAGGGCGATGCGCGTACGGCCGATCCTCCAATGTAGCCCTGGCGTAGGCCGGGCGAAGACACCGGCGGATGTGTCGTAGAGGTCCAAAGGCGTCGCATGCCTCGAGCGTTTCCCAAGCCGAGTCGCGGCGTCGGCGGTCTGTGAAGATGCGACCGGAGGAGGCCGGGGGCGGGCGCCCGGCGAGGGGGTGGTGGGCGAGGTGAGCGTGGTCGGCGACCCTCCCGCAGTGCGCGCGGCTCGTGGGTTGCAAAGTCCCACGTCACGCGCCCCGGGCTTGCCCGGCCAAGGCATGCCAAGGATGACGTCGGCGTCATCGCCCGGTGGCATGGCGTGGCGTCGATGTCGAAGGTCTTTGGCGCGTCGGCGTAGTGGCATCGTCGAAGGTGGCGGCGGCATGTAGGCGTGGCGCCGGTGCGGTGGTGATCGAGACACGCGCGGTGAAAGGTCCTAATGGCTAGAGGGGGGTGAATAGCCTATTAAAAATTCTTGCAACAACACTAAGCACCCGGGTTAGACAATAAGATGGCGTAGCAAATAAGCAATGCTTCAACTCGCTAAGCAAGCCACAAGTCAAATCTATTGTCTCTAATCCACACAAAGAGGTTACGTCGCTAGTTTACTCCTAGGTGAACAAGCAAGTCTAACTAGTTTACCAACTAGGAGCTAACAAGACTAAGCAACCTAGCACACTACTCAAACTAAGCACCCTAACAAGAAATACTACCAAAGTAATGCAAAGGAGAGCTAGAGTACAATACCACCGTTGTCGAGTAGAGGTTGTTGCCAATCACCGTGTACAAGAAATCTCCAACGAGCAATGACAATTGACACGATGATTTTTCACCGAGGTTCACGTGCTTGCCGCAAGACGCTAGTCCCCGTTGTGGCGACACACTCACTTGACGTGTGCTAAGCTTAATGGCGGTGCCAAAACCCCTATGGGCGCTCAAAGCAAAGCGATCACAAGAGAGGGTCCAACAAGCCACGAGCAATCCACTAGTGCTCCTTTCGCAAATCTCCCGCGGGGTAAGGAACGACCCCTCACAATCACCACCGGTGTGGCCTCAAACAAGCTCCACTTGAGCTCAACACCGCCTCTTGCTCCAAGCCGCTAGGGAACCGGGCAAATTTCAAGAAAACAAGAATCCGCGGCTTCTCCAAGGATGAAGTGCCTCTAGATGCAACCAAGCAAAGCAATGCACTTCTATCACTCTCAATCTCACCAAGAATTCGAGTTAGAGTTGGGGAGATGAGTGGAGAGGAGTATCAAATGCTCACTAGCAAGTTGGAAGCTTCAAATGTGCAAGAGAAAGCCTAAGGAACCAGCCAACCAAGTATATATATGGCTCCTCTCGAAATGGAGCCGTTGCTCCAAAAAATTTGCTCTCGGGGGTGATGGGGCGCACGCAGGCGGAACCGCCACGGGTCCGTCGCGAGTCCGGTCCGCGCTCGGTCACTACCGACAAGGGTTGGGCCCACCGGTGGCACCCTTCCTACGTCGCGTCCGATCGGCGGATCCGGTCGACCACGGAAGCATCCGGCCGAGGGTCCGTCGGGCGTCCGGCAAAAATGCCATTTCTGCGGGGCTCTACGCCAGACGCACCCACCGGAGCCACCGGTGCGTGCGTCCCGGTCGAGCCGGTCAGCGGCGGCGTCCGGTCACTTCAACGGCAGCTTCTTCTTCTTTTTCTTTGCTCTTTGCTTCAAACTTGCTTCGCCTCTTGCCATAGGTTGCCAACACGTCCAAGATGACCACGTTATCACCAACGTTAGCACGTCGAGATGTTAGGCAAGATCGAAGTTAGTGCTCTCATGTCCTAAATGCAATATGCAAGTCAATTGGACCTAGAAGCACTTCATGCAAGGATTGTCGCGGCATCCCCTCTTGATAGTCGGCTATCTATCCTATAATGTGATCACACGCTCTATCGTGTCTTGATCACCGAAAGGAAAACCCTATCAAGATACCTTTGCCTTGATCTCTCGGGTTCCTCTCAAGCCGATCACCGAGCTTGACGATCCATCAAGTCCATCGACATTGTCCATGTTCATGATCATCATGCTCCTTGTCATCCATCTAACCTTTCTTAAGTCACACACTTAAAGCAAAGGATTAGTCCACAAGTGTGTCATCAATTTCCAAAACCAAACATGAGATTTTAACTGGCTGAGTCCGGAGGCCTACCGTGGTCACCACGCGGGGGTCGATGTAGTTGTGCGTTGCTCCCGAGTCGACGATGATGTTGACGCCCGTTCCTGAGATCATACCGACGAGGTAGAGAGAATGAGCACCACGTACCGGGGAGTTGGGGTCCCCAGTGAGGACCTTCAGATCAGCTGGCTCCTCTTTGACGTCCGCTAGTGGGGCGTTTGTCATGTCGTCGGTGTAGTCGTTGAAGATCGTGATGTCGAAGAGATGCTTGCACTTGTGACCCCGTGAAAACGGCTCGTCACATTTGAAGCAGAGACCAGCCTTGCGTCGCTCCGTCATCTCCTCTGGTGTCAGCCGCTTGAACGGCCGTGTAGGTCTTCGTGGAGGGGGCGCCCGGGGTGGGCAGCGGGGGCCATGGGCGCCCCGGCCTTCGCTGTCTTTGGTTTGCCGGTATTGTAGAGGATGGGAGGCGTCGCTCGTGACGCCCGGGCGAGACATGGCAGCCTCCATGTCCTTGGGATTTTGCATCTCGGCGTCCGTCTTGGCGGTTCGCCCAAACTCTTTGTGTAGATGTTCACCGCCGCTTGTCGTCGAGGTGGCTGCCCCGTGCCACGTGTGCGGTGAACTGCTCCGTGTACTCATCGACTGTGCCTGTCTTCCTTAGTGATGCCAGCTCACCCAGCGGATTTCGCCGTTCAGTTGGGCCAAAGCGCGTTGGCGTATTGGGCGAAGCTTGCCCAATCTGCCACCGGTTTCTCTGGGACAGACCTCATGTACCATTGTTTGTGCTCCTCTGTGAGATGATAGGAGGTGTACCGGACTTTGCTCGTGGCTGGCGTACCTTGTCCCCTGAAGAATTGCTCGCAGCGGTTGATCCATGGAAGGGGATCTTCTTTGCCATCATAGGTGGGGAAGGACAGCTTGTGCAGGCGGGGAGCGAGACCTGGGAAGGTGTCGACCGGAGGTGGAGAGGGGCGGCATATGCGCCCCTGGAGGAGGATGTATGCCTGCTGGTGCGGTTTGTGGCTTTAAGTAGCACTTCATCGATTTGTCGATCATTTTGCGGTGACACGATTATCCTGGTAGAGATTTTCAAATTTGTGTCTCACTAGCACCAAAATCCACAAGGTAGAGATTGTCAAATCTTATTCCCTTGAAGATCAAGCTTGAATCTTTTGTATTCACTATCTCAACACTATCTTCACCAAAGATACACTTATAGCCAAGATCACAAATTTGTGCCACCGAAAGCAAATTGTACTTCAATATGTCCACTAGTGCCACATTTGATAAGGTAAAATCATTGGTGATTGCTATCTTGCCTATGCCTTATATCTTGCCACTTTTGCTATCACCAAATGTAATAGGCTTGTCATTCTCTTGAGTTGAATCAATAATGTTGAACTTCCTTGCATCACCGGTCATATGTTGAGTGCACCCACTATCAAGAATTCAATGATTCCCTCCAATCTTGTAATTCACCTACAAGCAAATAAGTAAGATTTAGGTACCCATTTTTCCTTGGGTCCTTGGAGGTTAGCAACCAAAGCCTTTGGTACCCAAATTGCCTTCTTCTTTGGGCCAACAATGGGTGAACCAACAAACTTTGCCTTGATATCCTTCTCACCCTTGGTAAGCATATAATAGGAATCAAAGGTGATGGAATGCACTTTTGTTGCCTTATTGTTGCTAGTGTTCATTTTAGCACATTTTTTCTCTTGATGCCCCACTTGCTTGCATCTATTGCAATAGGACCCATTGCTCTTCACAAAGCTAGGCTTTGGAGTAGCAAATGCCTTCTTACCTTTCTTAGGGACATAGCCTAAGCCTTCCTTGTTAAGGGAAAACCTTTGGCTACCCAAGCACTTTAGCAAGCGGGCATCCCCACCATATGCCTTCCTTAAGGAGTGGGTGAGCTCATCCACCTCTCTTTTGAGAGTCTCATTCTCAACTTTTAATGATGAGTCTAAAATTACTCCATCACTATTAGTAGAGCTTGAGTGGGTTGATGTGGATGTGGAAGGAATAGATAGTTCTTCAACATCAATCAAGAATAGTTCATCTATGATGTCACATGTTGAACCAACATCCTTCTTGATGATTGAGCAAACTCTATCATTCTTCTCTAAGAGCAAGGCATGGGCTTTTTGAAGCCTTGTATGAGCTAGCTCCAATTCCCCATGGTCTTCCTTTAGACCCTCATGGGTGGCCTCTAGCTCACTAAAACTTTGCTCAAGAGTTTTTACACTCTTTTGCAAGGTTCTACATTCCTTTTCCTTAGTCTTAAGCATGATATGAGTTTGCTTAAGCATCTCTAGAAGATCATCTCTAGTGGGTTCATATTCATCATCATCATCATCATCATCATCACTATCATATTTTACTTCATTAGTATTTAGTTCTTCATGCTCATGCAATGATACCTTTGTGGCCTTAGCCATGAAGCATGATGGTGATGAGCCGAAGAGAGATGGCTTCTTGTCTTGACCAATTGCACTCATTGCCTTGGCCTTGTCTTCCTCTTCATCGGAGGAGTCATCACTATCCCAAGAACAAATGAAAGCACCACCATTTGTCTTCTTGAATATCATGGTCTTGCTTTTCTTGTTTGTCTTGCCACCCTTGTATGCCTTCATCTTCTCTTTTTCTTTCTTGATTGGGCAATCGGCAAGGATGTGATAAGGGCTATCACACTCAAAGCACTTTCTTGGCTCTTCATTGCCCTTGGATGAATCATTTCTTCTTCTAGAGTCTTGCCTAAACTTCTTGCTCTTCAAGACCTTGCTAAATTTCCTCACAAACATAGCAAATTCTTGATCAATCTCATCAAGATTAACTTCCTCATCATCTTCTTCTTGAGCCTTGGACTTGCCCTTAGCCTTGGATGAGGTGGTGGCGGCCTTGAATGCCACAACCTTCTTGCTCTTGTCATCTTCCTTCTCCACTTCATCTTCCATCTCATCTACTTGCTCATCGGTTAGTACTTCACCAAGCAAGTCACTAGGAGTCATGGTGTCCAATGCACCTCTAAATAGAATCTTCCTCAACATAGCAAATCTTTTGGGCAAGCACATCAAGAATTTGTGCCCAAAGTCTCTATCCAATGTCTTCACACCCAAGGCCTTGAGATCATTGACAATCACTTGAAGCCTATGGAATGTGTCCGGTATGCTTTCATCCTTCTTCATCTTGAAGTTCTCAAACTCACTCTTGAGCACATATAATTTGGCACTTTTCACCATCTTTGTGCCCTCATAAGTCTCACCAAGCTTCTCCCAAACTTCACTTGCTCTATCGAGGTCCTTGATGCCCTCAAACACCTTGACATCCATGCCATTGTACAATGTGTTCAATGCCATGGTGTTGCATTGCTTGTTAGCCTTGTCGGTGGGAGTGAGGTTGGTTGGATCAAGGATAGCATAATCCTTCTCGGTCACTTCCCATACTTGGTCATTGATTGATCCCAAGTACATCCTCATGGTTCTCTTCCAATAATCAAAATTTTTGACCCCATCAAAGAACGGAGGCTTTCCCCCAACATGGTTGAACACAACATGAGCCATACTATCACACCAAGGTTGTTAATCCTTCAAATACGGTGACCACGGCTCCGATACCACTTGAAAGGTCCTAGATGGCTAGAGGGGGGTGAATAGCCTATAAAAATTTTCTACAAGCTCAACTAAACAAACCGATTAGTATAAAACACGGCGTAAAGCGGTTTGCACTAGCTCTATTGTCTTGCAAGCCTCTAGTGGCAATTCTATCAAATAGCTATGATCTCTAAGTCAATCAAAGGCTATGTCACTACACTAACTAGTGAGCAATCCTAATATGGTCCTTATGCTAGCAAGAACAACTACACAAGGCAAGTGCTAGCTCTCTACACAATATAAGCTAGGAATGTAAATGCAAGTGTGAGAGTGATATACCAACTCGTAGAGGCAATGAACCAATCACCGGGAAGAAGATGAACTATCAATCACTCGAAGGTGATGATCCAAACACCGAGACAATGAACAAACGATTTGTTCACCCGGAGTTCGCTTGTACACCGACAAGTTACTCTCCGGTTGTGCCGACCAACACAAGGATGGTGTTTGAGCTAGGCGATGCCCTTGCTAGCCTCAACACACCACTCACAAGTGAGGTACCCAAGACACGAGCAATATATTCCTTACACTTTGTCTTCCCAACGAGGAGTGCATGATCCTCTCACAATTTCCGGAGGTGGCCAAGAAACAATCTCCTCTTCTTGCCAACAACTCCACCAAATCACCAAGCCGGCTAGGAGCGGTGTCTCCAAGAGAAACAAGAAACTCACCGGCTCACAACGATCCCCAAGTGCCTCTAGATGCAAGAACTCGATGCAAATGCACTTGGATCACTCTTCTCTCAAGAATGAAGCTCAAATCAAGAATGAGAGAGGGAGGGAGGCTTGCTTGCTTGCTCTAGCTTGTTAGGAATGATTCAAATGACCAAGAGAGAGCAAAGAGGCAGCCAAGGGGGTATAAATACCCCTCACCACAAAATATGGCCGTTGGGGAGAAAGCCACGCTTTACGCGGCCTGGACCGGACGCGATCGACCGGACTCACCAGTGAGTCCGGTCGGTGGGTCCGGTCACAACCGACAAACCCAAACCAGCGGCTCGACCCCCCCACGCGTCCGGTCGGCAAGATCCGATCGATGCGTCCGGTCAGCACCGGATGCTTCCGTTCGGTCGGCGCGTCCGGTCGCCCGTCGACCACCGAGCCAGGAAACATGCCCTTCGGAATTTCGACCGGACTCACGGACCGGTCGCGTCCGGTCGGTTTCCTCGTGCTTCCGGTCACGCGTCCCCGTCGGCCTCGAAGCCGCGAAATTTCATCGTTTCGTCGTCGTTCCTTCGTCTTTGCTCCAAACCGACTTCCGCCACTTGATTCTTGTTGCCGACACGTCGAAGAACACCTCGACACCATGTGTTAGCATTTTGAAAACATTTTCGACAAGTGCGGAGTTAGCTCTTTAGGTTAGAATGCATGCATATGAATTTTGAACCTAAAGGCACATGAGGACCGATATGTACGATAAGTTTTCCCTCTTTATAGTACGGCTTATCGATCCTATAACGACCCACACCCTCTATGGTGTCTTGGGTGTGAAATCAAAAGCCCTATGGTTATGCCTTTGCCTTGGGGCCTTTGATCTCCAAACCACACCGAATTGGATGCTTGATCATCTTTTGGACCACCTCGATCCATCCTTCATGATCACCATGCACCAACTCCGGCACGACCAATTTCCAATCTAGTCAAACACTTAGCATCGAGAGATTAGTCCTTAGGTGTCACTAATTAACCAAAACCAAACAAGAGATCTTCAGAGTGCTTATGAATCCTGATTATATAACAATCAAGGGTGTATAAAGTAATATGTGCCCATTACCAATATACCGGATTGGGAGCCCACAAAGGGGTACACTATGGTGCCAGCGCATCCACTATCGTATTTTCGGCATCCGTAAAATACCCAAGGGTATCGGGCCTCCGTGGTAATGGACGGACGGGTCCCATCTTCTCGGCGCTGTTGCTCGTTGCCCTCCTTCTTGGTGCGATCCATCAGCTCCGGCGGGTGTGACTCGACGCGCGTGGCGATGAGAGCGGCGACGACGCCCGAGCGGAAGAGCATGGCGGGCGGAGCTCGCGGCGATGGCGCCCGCTCAACGAGATGGCCGGCGACAAGACATCGGGCGACGCGGGAGCAAGAAGCGGTGTGTCGTCGTGCAATCCTTTTGCTCGTGCTTGCCCGCCTCCGCGCACCGGCCGTTGGAGCCTCGCCGCACGCACTCGCGCCCTACGCCGGTGACGGAGCGCCCGTCCTCTGCCGGCCGCTCCACGACCAAAGGAGCCCGCGACCGCGATGGTGGGGGGCGTAAGCGCGGCAAACCGCCGCCGGCAGCGCCACGATCGTCGATTGTCCCCGGTGGTTGCTGCGGCGCGAGCTTCTTGGATCGGGGAAGGGAGCATGAAGGGCTCGCCGTCGGTAGTGGGAGGGGAGTGCTAGGTGGGAACAATGGTGGAGAGAGAAGGGAAGGTGGGGTGGGGAGAAAATAAAATAGATTATGATGTGTGAGGCTTACTGAGTGTAGTAGATACGATGAGATATAAATGATGGATGAGTGCGAAAAAAATTGGTGTAGAGTAGAGAATTATAAAAAACTGAGACGGATATTTTGTTTAGAGGATGGATTTAGGGTCCATTTTGGTTGGCGTACTAGTTGAGCCCGGCTCGTATCACGGGAGCCGGCCTAAGTGCATGCAACATGTCGTGTTTGGTTGCCCGCACTGTTTAGCCCTGCCTGAGACGGGATCTTTGTTTGGTTGCTGTCACGAAGACATGTTGCATGAAATAAAAACATTATATTCTTATGATTAAAATTTTTATTTTGTGCAAATACACTCTTAATGTTCTTATTTTAGATAATTATGTCTTAAACATCTTTAAATCATATTTATATCACTTAATATTCACTAATTATATATTAATACCATCATTAGCAAACTAAACGCGGCCGATTCGGGCATTTTTCTGAGAGGCCCGGGGAAAAAAAAGCGGCCGATTCATGGAACCAAACATTTTTCTAGAGCAACCAAAGGCACCCTTAAAGGACGATGAGCATGGATAGCCCGGCAAGGTCCAATCTTGCATACAGTTGCGTCCCCAAAAGCTCGTAAACTCAACCCGGGCCATGCAGGTCCATGGAACCAAACATGGCTGGCCTACATCTCGGGGGGAGCCTGGTTCGCCGTATACTGGCAACCTGAAATGACCCTTAACAAAGGACGATGAGCATGGATAGCCCGGCAAGACTACTGTCCATCCTCCCGCAAATTATTTGGGCCAAGAGTTTCGCGTGGCTAGTACGCACAGTACAGTTGTACTCACTTTTGTCTCCCAATCTTCCGTCTGAAATACAAAAACTCTCGTCGTAAACTCAACCCGCCGGCCATGCATGGATTCTCCTCGCCTATTTAAAAGCGAATGTCATTTTTATGGGTGTGCGAGGGACGACAAGGGAGGCAAGAAAAATCATGCTCTTGAGTTTAGCCTCTAGCTATGTATTTTGCCGTACATGCCCACGAGTCACGACTTGGGGGTTGATTCGCGCGAAAAGTTAGACAAACTTTGAATCAAATTAAATGTATAACAAATGTAGCACTACACACACGTTGCTACTGATGCCCAGTGACAGTGCTGGTACATTTACTGCTACAGATTTCAGTAAGCAGTCGTCCTCCAGCCTGTAATACGTACGTAGTGGTGACTAGTACAGTAGCGGGTGTCGCGCTGACAACGTGGTCGCTGGCGAGGCCGCGTGCGTGAGGGGACGGTGCTTCGGCCTCGCGCCACGGCCACCAACGGCGCCCGCTTTATTTGCCCGGCGCGCCCACGTGCCTTCACTAGCATCCACACGTTCGGCCGCCGTTCCGTCCGGCGTCCGCCCCCTTCCTCTTTTCACCCGAGCGCCGCTGCTATATTACGGGCGGGCGTGGCGCAAGCCAGCAGCACATAGCCACATACACGGCGAGAGCGTGCGTCCGGGTCACCCGGTCCGCACGCGCGCACAGGTACACCAACTCCTCCCTTGGACGCACGCGACGACCGGCTGCTGTGCTAACCGAGCGCAGCGGCCAGTGCGAGTGCGAGAGTGAGAGTGAGAGTTGGCATATAGCATCAGCAGCAGCGCGTGCGCCACCGGCCGGAGAGGGGAGCCGCTGACCGGCCGGCTGCGCGCCATGGGGAGGGCGCCGTGCTGCGAGAAGGTGGGGCTCAAGCGGGGGAGGTGGACGGCGGAGGAGGACCAGATACTTGCCAACTACATTGCAGAGCACGGCGAGGGATCCTGGAGGTCGCTGCCCAAGAATGCAGGTATGTAACCATTTGCAAGCGCTAGACAGGAGTACTATTAGGCTAGGCGTCACGCATCATTATCTTTCTTGCACCTCGATACGATCCATGTTGTTGTTCGTCGTCCTCTTGCCGTTGCACCTTGTTAATTCCTTTCTGCTGTGGTAGGGCTGCTCCGGTGCGGCAAGAGCTGCCGGCTGCGGTGGATCAACTACCTCCGGGCGGACGTCAAGAGGGGCAACATCTCCAAGGAGGAAGAGGACATCATCATCAAGCTCCACGCCACCCTCGGAAACAGGTAACTAATGCGCCCTAATTAATCATCAACACTGAGAACGAGTGTGCATCCGACTAAAAAGACTACTAGTATAAAGCACCTTCATATACACACAAGGGAATCGGATGCACGCCACGTATGCCAAGTCCCAGAAATATACTCCGTGGCTCGTACTTGCTACTTGCTTCCTCTCTTGCCAAAAAGTATGAAAAACTCGTTTCTTGAATCGGTAAAGTCAAACAACATCAACTCTGATCAAATATGTCCAAAAGGTACTTGATATTTATGATGGTGCATAATAAATATTGTTTATTGGATTAATTATGAAATATGTTTTATAGTTAACCTACTTAAGCATATAAAATATATAAATATTCATACAATTTTATATAAATGTAATTAAATTTATGCTAGACGCTCCCTGATTTTTATACTAAGTGTTCTTAGAAAACGACCTGAGGAGGAAGAGTCAGCACCGACAACATCATAATACTCCGCTCAAATCTCGTTTCCATACGTAGAGTATCGAGTAGTATAGTGACAACTGGCTGCATGCTCCGTATGCGCTTTCGGTAAAACCTTATCATTTCAGTTGTTGCTCCGATCGGTTGAGAACTTGAGACATGATACACGTAGTATACAGTATACTAGAAGTAGATACACACACTGCTGGAAAAGGGGCGTGTAGCAATTGTAGGCTAAGAGCAACTCCAACCATCCATCCTAAAAATAACTAAAATTTGAGAGCCCAAATTTAAAATTAACTCTACTCGAATGAAATGGACTCCCATTTTTCATTTAAAAGGTGGATAGGAGACTCTTATATCTAGCTACCTATAGGGGCTTGTGAGGGAATTTTAGGAGGGCATGAAAAATTTAGGAGCTCTACTAGTGTTATTCTCAACTAGAGAATAGGAGGCTCCACTGGAGTTGCTCGGCTGCATGCATGGCTCTTCTGATCTATATATGTATGCCTGGCATAATCCTGCCAGCAGTTTTGGAAAAAAAGAAGCTGCATGGCTTAAAACAACGGCCGAAATTGGCCATCCTCTAATAAGTACACTTCGCTTGAGCCAGACAGCCTTAGGCCTTGTGGTTACACGTAAAATTGCTGCAGCACTTTCATTTATAGTATTTATTAAATATTGTTTAATTATGGTTTAGACAGACTTAAAAAATTTGTCTCGTGATTTACAACTAAACTGTCCAACTAGTTATTTTTTACCTACATTTACTGATTCACGCATGTGTCCCTAGATTGATGTGGTGAAAAAAAGAGTGAAAAAAAAAACTTTGAGGGAACTAAACAAGGTGCTCACGTTGGCTCTGCACTCTCACTCTACAGTACCCTGACTCTGTCGGTCGTCCTTGTCACTGGCTCACAGCATCTGTCGCTGTATCGCTGGAGTTGCCCGTACGTGTGGCAGAAGCCAAAAGGGCATGCTGCGTGTGAATTTTATTGTAGAGCAGTCAGCACGATGGCAAATAATGGCATGCCTGATGCCCCGCCAGAGTGCGTGGCTTCGTATAATGTGGTAAGGACTAAAAACAAGTTATTAATCTATATATATGACGTGCTAATCGGTCCTCGTCGTTAAATCTCCCAAGATCGAAAAGCAGCGGCCCGAGGAAATGCTCCATCTAGCTTGGCACTTTCTCGTGTTCAAAGATGAATAGATTAAAGAAGACTTTTGAAAGCAACTATTAACCAGTCCTGTGATAGTATCATGCACATATGCATAGTATATACTCCTTCCATATTGTCTTAATCAAATTTGCAGTAAAATATTACTAGTATTATATTTTTTCAAAAAAATATATCAAATAAATATGTTATTATTTTTATAACCAAAGTGCATTGTTTCTCGGACTAATCAAAGGTGTACACTTCGCACAGTGTCTTGTCCCTGTAGCGGTCTAGTGATCGACGTATTGTCCCTACACTCATGGTCTTGCGAGAGCAGTGCCGCCATATACTCATCACCAAAACTTTGTCCCGGCGAAAGCTTAATTAGCTGCTGCTGATAGTGAGAGGCGAGGACCACGATACGACAATTTGGCCCAACACTCTTTAACTCGAGAGAGCGAAGTCGCATGGCAGAGACAGAGGCGGGTCACGGTCTTCTTGAGGCGCACACAGGAGCTTTTCCGGCCATCTCCATGACGCCGTACGTCCGCGTCCGTTCCGTTGATCTGTCTCTCGCAACCCCAGATCCCGGCCCACCCCGGCCCGGTACTGTGCAAAGGCGTACTTTGATGGATAGCTTCCGGCCCGCGCCGTCGGCTTCCTAGAGGTGCAGCTGGTCCCGTGGGATTAATGCATGGCAGGACCACGGTGGCCGTAATGATGCCCGGCCGGCCTTTACGTTGAGTCGTTGACACTGCTGACGGTGAGAGTGATCGCAGCTGTGGACGGCGAGGCGAGAGGTCCCGTTTTGGACAGTATATGCAGCTTTCAGCCTGCGCTACCTAGCTTAATTAGCTCACGATTCATGATCCATCGGCCGTTCGGCCTTCGATGGCAAATGACATACATTAGCGCCATGAACACACAGGCACATCATTACTACGGCCTAAGCACAGGCATCATTAAGTAATTACTAGTTGAAAAAAAACGCTAGCGTGGTGGTAGTGACATGATCGACGTTGCTAACGTTGTCCTGCAACTGCAACAACTTTGAGGAGAGGAGTACTATTACTACTATATATGGAGTACGTAGTAGTATGTTACTAGCGGCGTGGTCCCTGATCGCCAGCCAGTGAAATGCAAGCATGTCACCATCATACCTCTCCTATGCCTGCAGGTGGTCCCTGATCGCCAGCCACCTCTCCGGCCGAACAGACAACGAGATCAAGAACTACTGGAACTCGCACCTCAGCCGGCAGATCCACACGTACCGCCGGAAATACACCGCCGAGCCGGACAACACCATCACCATCGACATGAGCAAGCTGCATAGCGCCGACAAGCGGCGTGGCGGCCGGACCCCGGGGCCGTCACCGAGGAGCGCCACCTCCACCACCAGCAGCAGCCGCAAGAACAAGAGTAAGCAGCCGGACCCTGAGCCTGAACCGGAGTCCGGCGACGCGAAAGGCGCGTCTAGCCCGGCCACCGCCGCGACGTCGAGCCCGCGGCACAGCGACGGGGCGCGAAGCGCCGTGGTGGATCCGGATCCAAACCAGCCCAACAGCAACAGCGGAAGCACGGCCGAGGTGGCCTGCAGCGAGGAGGCGACCGGGCCGTGGGTGCTGGACACGATAGAACTCGGGGACCTCTGGCAGGCCGATAGCGAGATCGACGCCCTGATGTCTATCGGGCCCGGCCACGATTCGGTTAGCCATGGATTTCAGGAGGTCGGTGGTGAGGCCCAGGTGGACGATCTGTTGGACATGGACTGGGACGGCTTGGCGGCCCATCTATGGGGAGAGCCGGAGCAGATCGGCCAGAGCGCGAAGCTGCAGCCATAGTTACCGTCACTGCACTACTGTATAAAAATCATCTTTATTATCCACATTGTCTTCAAGTATGTTAACTATTTTTCTCTTAGGGATTGTTTAGTTTATGGGTGTTACTATAGCACATGTGCTACTGTGCAATTAGTGTCTAATTATGGACTAATTAAGCTTAAAAGATTGGTATCGCAAAAAATACATGTAAACTATGCAATTAGTAATTTTTATCTATTTAATGCTCCATGTATGTGTCTACACATTCGATGGGATAGGGTGTAAAAAGTTTCTCGGTGGGAACTAAACAGGGCCAAAGCTCTTAGAAAGTCTTCTAAATTAGCATCAATGACACTGATTTCTCTATCACGACTAGCTTGGTGCATAACCTTGTCACCATCACCCTCCACCACTTCATGCTCGTTGCCTGAACATTGATCATCTTGATGCACATGATGCTCTATTTCATTCACTTCATATATATCTTTATATTCAAACATCTACACGTGACCCACCAAGCTTTTCCCAAGGAGGTGTCCTGCAAATAAAAAAAAAAATCTTCTGTGTCCATATTGTGAGAATGAAGGGTCATCTTATACCACAATGACGCAATGTTGATGGATTTGAAATGTTCATCATCGTTAATATTTGTGTACTTGCCCACTTGATGGTATGAGTCACAACGTAGAAGAACTATCGTCATAGAACTTTCCACGTAGGAGTTATATTGCAACTCAATAACGTCTCCAAGGACACCATGAAATTCTACTGATTTGCCTCCATGTGTGGCGCCAGTCATAGGTAGTTCAAGCCTATTTGGTACCGCAATATAGGAAATAACAAATTAGCATCCAGAGCTTACACTTGTCTCATCTTCTCCCTCTTCCACGTCGGATCAAGTCGCTCACTTTTATCACTACCTTCTGAGAGGTTGAAGTCAAACATCATCGCTTCTATGCATCGGCCTTGCACTTGTACCATTCATCATCGACCTCGATGTACCTCTTGTTCTCTAGCTCGTGCACAGTCAATCCTGAAGCTTTGATAAGCTCAACGCCTTTGCTAGGACGTATAGCCATGTGAACTCCTCCCTTGATCACAACACCAACTCTAGTTTGCTTCGCTTTAGGGCCTGGTAGGTGGGCAGTGGAGCTTTTGTCTCTTGAGCTAGGATCCATCAATAAACATCTTTTCCCGACAACGGATTCTTCACCCTTGTTGTTTTTTTCTCGCTGCTACATAGCTAGGCGGACGCTCTATCTCCTTCCTTCATCCAGCGCACGAATATAATGGTGCATCCGATCAGACATTTGCCTTTATCTTGATGGTGCACCTCCTCAACGAAGCCTGTAGTCTCGTTGTCGTGGACTCCACGCTTCTCGCAACCCTATGTGTCGTTAGCTTTACTTAAGGATGCGGCGACAAGGTCTATATGGGTGCAATCGGTTTGTTTGGAAGCTGTCGTCATCGGTTGAGTCAAGTTTGTCTTGGAGTTGAGATTCCGCCACAAAGGAGTTGGAACGGGTGACATAGGGCGGGTCGGGGCTTATTTTGGTTCTTATAGTAAACCCACAGGCTGAATTTGTATGTGGCTTGAAATGTTGTAACCACAAAAATATATGGTGGGTGAGTTTTCAAAAAAAAAAAAAAAAAAAAGGCGCTAACCCATTAGTGGGCCTAATGCTACAGGACGATGCATCTGAGTGCAATTGCAACGAGCATGCTAGCTCTTAGCATATGCTTCTAGAAGTATTTAGCTTGTACAGTGGCACGGAACATGAATTTGACCTAGTAGTAGCTGCTGACGAGATAATAGTGGCCACCAGGCCAACTCCGGCGAAAACGAGAGCACGCAACGAGTCAAGCACGCACATCAGGCCTCGATCGGACGTTCGGGTTTCCCACCAAACAAGTAATCACATTCACAGAGGGAACTCCAGAGTTCCGACCAAACATTCACAGAAGAGCAGCTTTATGGTCACTAACACTCTAGACGCGCAAATCTCTACTCGTACAAACTACGTACTCAAACTCAAAGAGCCGCTCAATGCAATTACTTGCTCCAGAGATCGTCCAACCCTGCGGCAAATCGCAGTGGCGGGATGAGATTCGAGTGAAAAAAGAGTGGGCAGGTCAGGTAGGTTTGAACTCTCTCCTAATACTGTACTTGCCTGCCGGATTACTCGCTCCTCTCTTAAATCACTGATCGTTTCATCTGCTGTACGTGCTCATCAGGTACGTTCGTCAAACAGAAAAAGAGATCGAGGTGAGATCGATCTGTTGGCGCCCCTCCGCCGATGGGCGACCTCTCTGCTCGCCACAGCCGGCGCTGGTGCGGTCGTTTCGCGGCCGTCCTTTGCCTGTGCGCGAGCTTCTGCAAACCAGGTGCATGCATGCTCAGCCCTTGCACATGAACCGGCTAAGGAGCACAGTACATACACACCTTGCCAATCGATAGTTACCATCTCGTTAACACGTCAAAGTCTATTACGTTCATGTCTCTAAATCCCGCATGCCTATGCAGATGATCTCCCGATAGATCCACTGCCGAAGAACTTGCTGCCGACGAGGTCGCTGCAGTGCTTCGAGGACGAACAGGTATGGGTAATAAGCTACGAGGCCCCTGCATGTGTTGTCGCCGTCACGCACCTGCGCGCTCGATCTGTTGATGATCCCGTGCCGTTCGTAATAAGCGCATGCTACATGCAGGTGTACAGCTGCTGCGAGGGCGCGTACAGGTTGAACCCATCGGGGATCATCGCCGTTCCCCTCGGGGCGGTGGACTACTACTGCGGCGGCGCGTGCGTGGTGGAGACGGAGGACGTGCTCAACTGCGTCGCCAGCGCCCTGGACGGCTTCGCCTTCTACAACGGGGCCTCCGTCGAGGACGTGCGCTACGCACTCAGGCGGGGCTGCAGCCACACCGTCAGAAGAGGTAATTAAGCTTTCTCGCCTCATCTCTCTCTAGTACCAGCCCTGATCGATCTAGTCTAGCTTAATTGGGATCGACTACCGGTCTCTCGGCATCTGGTTCATTTCGACCAACATAGTGCATGCGAAACCGCCGCCACATCTGACAGGTTCGTGTTCGTGTGTTGGCGCAGGCGACTTCAACGATTTGGAGCCGCATCTGGGGGACTACCCTGACATCTATGGTGACGACGAAGCTAGCTTTGGCAGCAAGGTTGCAGCTCCTCTCAGGTTGCTCGCGTTTCTTGGCGGAGCCGGGCTGTTCCTCTTTGGCCCTTGAACCAAGATACTCGCGTTTCTTGGCGGAGCCGGGCAGCAAGGTAGCTAGTTTGTTTTATCATAATTCATATATAGCCGTTAGGTCTGTTGATGTCTGCTAATTAACGTCTGTTTGGAGCTACAGTACTATATTGTCTCAAACGACAGCCGCTTGTCGGCCCCATCATCACACCAACATTCATTGGTGCAAGCATTCTAAAACAAAATGTGAAACCATAACTGACACCGGTGGGTTGCTGATTCCTGGCCTACTACATACGCCACTCTACCACATTGACGTAAATTATATGCAATGATCATATTTGTTTGCACTTGTGTTCAGTGGCGGACTACGAAAAAATTATGGTATGGCAAATTCGATTAAGGACAACAGGCATAAACTTACTAATCCAATTAAGTAATTATCCATAAATTAAACGTATAAAAGCACTCACAATGCAGACTCTATGGTGGTTTTTAAGAAAGACGACAAGAGCTTTGCCGGATTTTTAAAAAACGAACGAAATTAGCAATGCAAGTGACAATGGAATGCGCTGTGTGCGGTGATCTCAAAGCTAGCTGTCAGACAACGAGATGTGCGCAGTCGTGTTCACTGACCTGCGGTCTGAGAAGGGTGCCCGCGACGTAGACTACTTCTCCAGCTGATTGCGCCAATCCAGCAGGCTCCGAGACGAAGTCACACACGGGCCGGGCGGGGTAAACCCACCGTACATGTAGATCAGATGCATTGCATTGCATGTTGGAATTCAATCAAGCTGTAGAGAGCTACGTACCTAACTACCTGTACAGCACTGAGAGAGAGATGATCCTGACCATGCATTCGTCACTGTTTGTTCGTGTGGAGAGATTGAGTGAGAGACAGGAGCTAGCAACTGGAGCAGATCGGTCGAGCTGATTGGGCGCACGTAACACGTACGCACGCGGTGTACATGGGCCACAACAACGACAACAAACGCGGCGGGGCCGAGCCTTCGACCGATATGGATCCATCGGCACCCTTCAACGGCGACAATTTAAAGCCACATCAGTCATGCATGCATGGCAGTGTCACTCTGAGTGTGGGACGTACGCACGCCATGAGAGCAAAAGGTAGCCTAAGCACGTCGTCCGGTCGGTTGCTGTAACAAATCCACATGAAAGCAAAAGGTAGGTATTGTTTGATATAGTCGTATTTGTATCAATATTTTTCAACACGGCTCAGTCATGGTACAATATGTTTCTCATCGACAAGGAGAATGTGCATGTGTTGAGGTGGATAAGATCTCCAATCCAACTCAAGGCATGCGGATTGATGTCCATATGACTACATATAAACAATGCCAACTTGTAAGCAACCACAACTAGTAAGCAACATGATTTATCTCCGGTCCAATTCCTCTTTCCTAAATTATCCTTAGTGAGAGTAACCCTTCTTTAAAAAATCAAAGAAAGATTTTAGTCTTCAAAGGTTTTTTAAATGCCAAACTATTTGTGGAACTTTTAAGCCATCATTGACAGTGTACTATATTATGTTTACTAGGCACAAACCCCCTTTTTTCTTATCTCTACACCGAACAATGTTAACATGTTCTAACTTAACATTATTTATCATTGCAACTAGATGGTTTCATTCTAGTACGTAGCCTCTTCCCTGTTGAAGCCCTTCTAAACTCTACATTAAGAAGAGATAAGCATATTCCCAAAACCTGATTCAACTACGCTCATTTAACCTTAAAGTACCCAAACTCAAAAACAGTGTCTTTTGAGCTCAGGAGTCTCATCATCCAAAAATGTAAGCCGTCTACTCCTTTTTTTTTTTATCTCTCTCTCTCTCTCTCTCTCTACTTATTGAGACAATGTCTTATCCTTATTATATTTGACCTTAGAGTAGTCCATATGTCCTGTCCACTCTATGGAGCACAAGAGTTATAGCTGGTTTTACCAACAGTAGAATAGTGCATGTCCCGCCAAAATATTTGAAACCGCTCCACTCATTGAAATAGCATTCAAAGACATTGTGTTGGGTAGTTCAACAAATGGGCCCCGAAGTATATGGTTGCTCAAAAACATCATGAAATGGTCCTTGTCACGGTCGTTGTAGTAAACGACAAAAGGAAATTTGAATGCCTTTGAATTTGGCTTTGATTCCATTGATCCATGGGCTCATTTGTACTACCTAGCGTTAGTTTCACAAGTGTGCATCAAATCCACTCTATCTCGACTTGGTCAAGCTACCCATTATACCCCCTTAATAGTATGGCTAAAGGAGAAAACAAACAACCTATCACTACACTATGTCCTTCAACTCCATTGATACTTATAGAACAAGGTGGTCGATCCTTATCGCACTCATCCTTTGAAAACCGATAACCAATACAACAAGTAGTGGCATGGAAGCCACTAAATTGTCCATTAATCAACAATCATTATTGTGACTTAACTTAGAATGCCACTGCAAAACACACGTTAGTCACAATGATTGCATTGTCATTAATCGTCTAATCCAAATTAGGAGCCCAGATGCTTTCATGCATCTCGTAGCTCATGTCATCTCATCTTCATAGCCTTCATGTAGCTTATTTTTACTAACATGTGTACTTTTACTTAACCTTACATGTCTCATAAGAAGTCATTAGTCCATAAATATTATCATTAGTTACCAAAATTCAAACGAGACATTTAGTTAGAGCCATCATAGGTACCTGATACAACATTATATCACCCTTCACACATTATGAACCATATCATTTGGAACAATGAGGACGTAGGACATCCTCACTTGAGCCAGCATAGACCGGTGTTATGTGTGCTAACTACTATCCCTTTAGTCTACTATATGCATGATTCATTTGATTACTATATAGAAGGGAAAAGTACCAATGCATATATACCTACATAAAATGGGCGAGTATTACCATTTGCACGGCGAATAGATACTTCTATCCCACATTTTTTACTTCCCAAAGTGCCCTTGCACACTTTCGGCGTCACGTATGTGGTTAGGACTCACAAGCCGTGGTTCACATGAGTTAGAGCAACTTGCGTACAACGTTATTACAAAGTTTGATTTCAAAATGTATTGGGTTTGCTACAATATGGGAGCACGTTTGCTAGCCTAACAATAATATTAAAGAGTAAGAAAAGAATTCCTCCAAATTTTTACTAAGAGTAGTACGTGACCAATTAGAAATTATACAAACCTAATTGGTTTACCGTTCACTCACGACGTATGCATGCAGGTATAAGTTAGAACAGTGTACATCCTGCCAAATATATATTGCATCAACTACTCCACCCGTGAAATGAAATAGCGTCCGGCCGGAGACAGCCTGCCGAGTTGTTCAACAAATGGTCCATGACGTGTACTGTTCCTCCAGAAACATCATGAAATGGTCCTGGTCGCATGCAGTCGCTGTAGTAAACGACAAGAGGCAATGGTATACATAACCTGCTGCTCCCTGAGAACGGGTACTGTGCATGCGCACGTCAGTGAGAAACAGGGCACGTTTGGGATAGCGGCGTTCTGCCTGATTCGCCTCACATCACTGAGGACGACGGAATCTGGCTCTCCAGAGCAGGTAAACCCTTGAATCTTGGACAGATCGAAGATGGCGGACGGAGGCGGTGCGGTGGCCGTCACCGTCAGTACGTACACGTTGGAGGATCTGCTGCATCATTTGCTGTGTCATTCAAGAGAATCCCATGGGAGAAACGAGGTTAAAGGACAGGAGGTGCCTGGACCAAGCAGGTCCGAGGACCATTGAGCGTTGGGCCGCAATAACGGCGCATCAAGTTTAGCGTACTCTCTTTAATAATTGGTTTCGCTGCCGGACGAGACAAACCAATTATTTGCAAGCACATTGAAGCCGCTCCCTCGTCCATCTCGGTGTTTTCCGTATTTCTAATAGGAGTAGAATAGGAGTAGAGAATGTACAAGAGTACAATGTAGAATAGGAGTAGAATGTACAATCGCAGCAAGATCAGCGAGCACCGTGTTCTGCTGAATCCGGACGTAGTAGGAGGACTCGAGATGGCTCCTCTCACGCAGAGCCGTTCGACGACGATCCGATCCATTCACCCAGCAGAGCAGGTATATACGGCGGTCCGTGCGCAGGTGCAGCAGGATGATCTGCCCTGCCGGCTGCCCTGCCTTCATCGGACCTCGATCGCCTCGATCGGCCGATCATGTCGCTGTCGCCGGCCGGGGCCGGGATCGTCGTCTGGGCCCGGCCGTCCACGTTAGCATTCAATCGCAGACCGCAGGTGACAGCCAGTGGTCCGATCGATCGATACGGCAACGGCAGGAGAAATGGTATAGTAGATGCGCATTCATTCGTCGCTGTGCGTGGTCCGTGCATGCATAAGAAAACGCATCATTCGACGCGACCGGCGGCTCAATGCAGGGAGCTAACTACTCCTATTTCTACTAAATGCGGTAGTGTACTGCTAGTTCCTTTTTCTTATGTCTGTATAGTATGAGTGGGTTTTACAAAGAACCGATGTACTGTACATACAGTAATATAAATGTTCATCATGCACATTTTGTTTTGTTTCTAGATGATCGACCATCTGGACTAAATCAGCAGCGTGGTTTATCACGAACAGAAATTCTTTATCACTGTCATAGTATAGGATTTTTCAAATAAATATATATGGTTGGTGGACCATCCGCAATGCATTTCTGTATTATCACAGTGACAAACAATTCATATCGTGGTTGTTGTATTAATGGGCAACGCTGTCCTGTAGAATCTGTGCCGGTTACAGGAATATTTATTAAATTTTGAGACCTACTCCTATTCATTGCGAGTGAAATATGCTTTTAACAACTACAACATCCAAAACTAAAACTATACCTCTTTCAAAATGTTCAGCAAATGTGCCAGACAGAGCTTTTTTTTACTATAACTTTTTAAATTTTCTTGCCCTGACCGTAGAAAGATAAATCAAATTGATTTATCGCAAGAAGTGTCTGGTTTTAAAACGTTACCACAATGCTAGCTCTAACAATTACTACGAGCCAGAATTATTACTCCCTCCATTTCAAATTTTAAGACATTTTTACTCTTCTAGATATAATGTTTTTACTATATGTATCTCGACGTAGCTAGATATATCTTAGTGCATAGCAAAACCTATATCTATAAAGAAAAAACAAACAGAACGTCTTATGATTTCAGAGGGAGTACTTGCTATTAGCATTGCACGTATTTTGCTCCCAAATATTTTGAAACTATATATATTGAAAAGTTGAACCGTCCTATCTCTAGGTTTTTTACTAGAAAGAGTAGTTGAATTACAAAGCAATAAGCGACAAAAAAGGCCCCTAGCTCCTCGGCCCACAGGGACCGAGGCTGGCTGAAAGGGACGGGCAGCCAGTTCGACCAGTTCGACCGCCGGGGGCATGTGACAGAGGGACAATCATTTTTTTTTTGAATCAATTAATATATGTGACAGAGTATTATGCAGATTTAATTTGGACACTAAAATAGATGTCATTCTCGCCGAGAAGTCAACGTTTTCAAACTACCGGCAATTATATATTAAAATATATAAATATTTATGCTAAGTAATCGTAAAAAAAAGATCTTTACGTCTAGTTTTTTAATAAATTTATCTGGAGATATAAATCGTATTTTCTACAAACCTAGTCAAAGTTGAGAATGTTTGACCGCACGCACCCCAATTCGACTTCTATTTAGGGACGGAGGGAGTAACAATTAGCCCATTATGTTGTCGACTGTCCTTATTCTCATAGTACGTCCTATGCTAGCAAGCGACGATGATCGCCCGAGCCCGACATGGTGTGCGATGAGGCCGTACCTCGACGTGACTTCTCTGGCTTTTTCAGGGGATGTTTGAGACTGCTTCACTCTATTTTTTTTTAGCTTTTACTATATTTTTTTTTGTTCAAACTGTTTTAGCTCACACACTCAGTTTCGAAAAAAAAAAATGTGGAGTTGTGAGAACACCTAAAAGAGACAATCCATAAAATTCAGGATCTTGAGGAGCTGCTCAATGGCAGAGTTTGTGGAGCAGTGCCCAACACCCTTTAGTTTTTGTTGTTTCCAACTGCAAGACAGCGAGACGTTGATGTCTCAGATCGATCCAACATCACCGCGAGCTAAGACGTGATCACACGAGGACGGAACTGCCCGTTGGACTTTTACAAAATAACCAAAACATTATTGTTTTTATTTGTGGTAATCATAATAGTTATTTTATTGTTCTTTAATTAAATTTCTGGTTATGTACCATTGACTTTAATGAACTAAATAATATAATTATTGTATAAAAATTAGCTTAAAGGCTCGTTACTGTCGTATTCGCCCTAAGGCCCTCAAAACTATAGAGGCGGCCTGTCTACCACATAAGCATTAGTACGTATAGTCACTAATAACCTTACGTTCTTGTGGAGTTACCGGATCATTTTGTCGAGTTCCTTCAAACGCCACCTATTGATAGCTCGCCTCCTGTCGCTGCACCACAAATCATCTTGACATTGACACCACGAGCATTGTCCGTTTTCACAAATATCTCATAGTCCCTGATTTCCAATGCAAGGTGCACTTTTCATAAACTGTCTACTATCATCACCAAGTAACTTTGTGCACATTTATTAATATTTATCTCAAAACAAGCTTCATAATTATATATGTAATAATTTTGTTACAGTTTTTAGATATACTGTGGTAGTAGATGTTGCTACAGAAAGGACCCTATAACCTACCATGATAGCGACGTTCCTATCGAGAACGAACCCTATAGGGTGACTTTGTCAATCTCGAGGATTTACCGACTTACCCTTGTCAATGTAAATTGATCCTACCCACTCCCTTGCAAATTGATCTTACACACTTTCTTGCAAAATGTCCTCGCAAAACAGTGGCATGATGATCAAACGGCGGCGTACTTATTATTCTCCCATCACTCTACAACACGGTGCTGTTTTAGCATTTTTGTATCCCTATAATTAAATTATCCTGTAAAACAGAACGGTTACATATATAATAACATTTAATAGGGATACATAAGTGGTCATTTCGTTCACTTCACTTGATTCCTTTGGCAATTATATATTTGAATAGTATTTTCTTGGTACGTGCACATGGTGTGTCTATGGACAAGTACTGCAGTAAGTATATGTTTCAATGCCAATAGTAGTAGTAACAGTAGACGGCAGGGAGAAACGTATGCTGGACCACGGGTGGTGGTTGCAAAACTTGGCAGACTTATTGCCTGCGTAAAATTGACACCTGATGATGGGGAAAAAAATGACTGCTTGCCTACCCCAAGGCCATCATGAGAAAACAACAGGACGACGGATATTCAAAGAGAGAATCTGCAGATTCCATCGTCCCGAGCGGCCTCCGATACTGGGATCCTGTTGGCCAGCTACTGTCCGTCAAAGTGTCAGCAGGCAGGCACCCACCGGCAGCATCACGCCTTAATAGCTGATAAAAGCCTGTGGCGGTTTATATTAAAGGCTGTCCCAATCATCGGAGGGACGCAACGCTAGCCAGCCACCGTCAGCGTCGTGCCTTCGAGATTACAAAGAGAGTGTCCAATAGCTATTTCTATCGACGTAGTCTACTGATGTGCAAGTGAGACAAAATCAAAAACTATTTTATATATTATTGACTTGCGTACATGCTCCTCTCACATTAGTCTAATTAATTGTTTACTTATAGCTAGTGACTACTCTCTCTCATATTTTTTTTTTCTTGTCACGTCACATCTAACTCGCCAAATAGCTAACCAATAGCTAACCACTGCAGACGCCCTAAAAGGCTCCCTAAAATGTGAACCGATGATGATGTACAAAGGAGAGGAGAGAATAAAAAAAGGAAATGGGCATGCTCTAACAACACTCAAAATGCATGTAGTTTCACACAAGACCATCCAAACAAACTGTACTCCAATACTCTTTTTTAGTAGGGCACCCATTAAAAATCACACCATTGTATCTTTTCTCCCACACTCCTCCAAATCCTATGCGATGGATCTGCGTGCGGCCACCATCTGCAGTCTCTGACTTGACTGGCCTAATATACGGACATGGAAAATATGGGAGAATATGATCGATCAATAATACGGTCGATCTATGAAATAAAGATGAGTGAAGCAGCCGGAGAAGGCGATGTAGAGGACTTGCGATGGTTGGCCATTCGTTTGATTTTGCTAGGGTCCATAGACAAGTCGAGCAAGTCACATGAACATGTCGCCCCTGGCTACGCCCGCAAGTGCCATGGGCTGCCTTTAAGGCCGTTGGTAGCCACACCACACGGCTGTGCTCCAGCGCACCGTAATTGCTCCTCCTATCACCACGGAAACTCCACGCACGTGAATACCTCATTAGGCGTGGCGAAGCGATCCATTGCCAGGCTGTGCTACTTGCGATGTCTCGCTACCGGCGTGCATGCTCAACAGGCGGACACGCTAGGCGGTGGCATCACGAGTATCACCGCGACTTGCGGCGATGTGGGATTGGTGCGCCACCGAATGACGGAATCGGTGGGCGGAGGCTCCCCACGAGGTCTAGCAGCGATGGGAAGGCGGCGAGGTATCGTGGCGGGTTCAATGAGACTTTGTGAGTGGCAAAAATCTCGCACTAGCAATGGGCGACGAAGAGCTCCAACGACGATGCTAGCTAGGTGACCGTGCAACTTGTTGGTGAATCCAGGTCTTACCTCCATGTCGGGTCAATGGGATCTGCGGGTCAAATGGAAACAACAGACATCTTCCCAACACGCTCGGGGGTGGTTTTGTCGACTTGAGGACATGCGAAAACATCGTTTCTAACTTAGAAAAAGTAGTTTCTACATTTTTTTCATTTTTCTCGTCATTAAATTGTTTGTCACATTAGCAAAATGCATAATGGCAACATAATTTATAGAGATAGAAATTATGTTGGTTTCTGTATTAGGAGTGACCCACAACCAACTTATTATATGATCCAAGAAATTTTGTGAGAAAAATAGAGGAATTAATTATAGATGAGCTAACTAATAAATGAGTTGGCTCAAAATTTGACTGTAAACTTAGCAGTGGGTTGTTGTTTTTGACGTTGAAGACAGGGTTGTAAATAGTATACAAATAGGGGAGGGGGAGTTTAAGAAACAAAAGGAAATGAAAAGATTAGCCCCACTAATTCAAAAAGATTGGACAAGATGATCACCTCCATAAAGAATATTTTAGCCTTGTTGTTGACCGCTGATAAATGCCTGTGGGGGTTTATATTAAATGCTTTCCCCATCAGCTTAGGGACATGAATATACATGATGCCGTCCCCGATAGGACGCGCGCCGCACTTTCCGACGACACCAACAGGTTTAACACGTACTCACACGGTGATCAAATCGTCCGCGACCGGCCGGAACCTCGCGTATAGCATATGCCTACGCGGCGCGCCTCCGGTCCGCTCGTCCGCGGTAGGAAAGCTGGGGGCGCTCCATGGCAATACATCGCGGCAGGCTAGCTAGCATGAGAGCTCGTCGTCCTCGCGTTGGCGTGGCCAGCAGTGGGCAGTGGCCACCCCTGCAACCACAAAAGTTTTTCTGCAGGTGCTGTAGGAACACGTACACGCAGGAGGCCTGGCGATGGGGAGGGATGAGTGAACCACTGTTGTGTTTACATTAATGGCCTAGCTTGTTTTGTCCTTTTCCAGGTGCAGAGAAGTGGTTTCATTCGTATGTAGCGTCACCCCAAGGGCTAGGTACTGTAGTTTCAATTTGAGGTGATCGATATGTATCGACTCATTCAACACACGTACACGGGAACTTCAGATAAAACAAAAATTCGTTTCATCTCACTGGAGATGACGAATTTGCGTCTCCGTCGAAGTTCCGTGATTCCGGCTGTTGTTGTTTCTTCCACACTTTGTCGGATCTTGCCTCCCGCTCGGACTGTGAACGGTTTAGTACTTTTTTTTTGTTGTTATTATAAGTAATAGTATAGTAATTTCTCTGTCTCAATAACAATAGAAGTCTCAATGTTAAGTTGTTAACTAGAATCATACGACATATTATATCTAGTGGTAAGTTAGAACAACCCACATGTAGCAATGATTAGCAATGAGATACGGAGTGTGGTTGATTCTTATAAGTGCCGAGTTTATAATACACATACTATACACTTTAGCTAGCACTTATTTTCTGCATCCCAAATTGTAAGTGCAATTAGTGGATTCATGGTGAGTTCCTCGTGTCTGATTCTGTATGGAGAACCAAAATATCTCTCATTTCCGCCCCTTGAATAGATTTTTTTTTTTTTGAATTTCGAAATAAAGGTTCCTGTCTTGTGGGGAACGATGCACAAATTTTTGGAATCCGGTACCAACAGGTATAATCCCCCCAGAACTACGTTTTCTTTCAGGCCTTTCAACCAATCAATACGACCTTGTAGGATAGTTTTTGCTAAAACTCGAGCAGTTTCTTGAAAACTTGCTTCAGAGATATGAAACTTTGGGTATTCAGGGAAGCCCTTGTTATTCCCAATAAGATTGTCCGATAATAGATCGATTCATCTAAAGCCCGCCCTGCTCGTTCCGCTCCCAATAGTCCTATTAATTCCCCCTGGTAAAAAAACATTAGACATTCCATCTTGGAAACCCTTACTTTTGATGTTACTTGGTGTATAATAGACCTTGGTTCTATTTCATCTCTTCAACAAGTTTATAATTGGATTTTGATTGAGTTATTTTTCTAAGGGAAAAAGCAAAAGAAAAGGTAGATTCCAAATCCTTTTTTCTTCGGACTTTCCCAAAACAAAAATACCTCCTTGTATTCGCATTCTCAAATGAGAATGGAAGAAATTCGACTTTCATATAATATCTTAATAGAATTCCATGTAATGATCAATGCATTTTCTATTCTATTATCTTTGGAATAGAACATAGTAGAATAGAACGACCCTTTCTTACTTTCTTAAAAGAGTTTCTTACAAGAGTGAAACAAAACTAAAGAAAGGAAAAATAAAGTTTGGCTAAATTATTAATGCAAAACGATCAATTAAAGAAAAGAGTTGATACTACAATTCCACTACTAGTATATAAAATACACATCGAGGAAATAACAAAAAAAAAGAAAAAAGGATCCTAGGGTTAATCTATTTACGCTAGGTGAACACAGGGAAAATACGAATGAAGAGCCTTAGGTCGATTTAGTTCGGGGAAAGGGGAAGGGAAAAAAAATTCTATGAACCTTCCTTTTTTTCGTTAAGTTCAAAGTCTGGCGAGAATAACTGTTTTGGTGAGAGATTGAAACAATTTTATTCTAAAAAAAGTTGGGAGTCAGTTTTGACATTTTTGGCACATAGTTTGACTACTCATCTTATCTTAAAATTTATGTAAAATATTGCTTCTTTTGTCTTGCTTGTTTTAATAAAAGTTCTTCCAAAATAACTTAAATTTAACTATGGTTGCACAAACCTTTTAAATAAGACGAGTGGTCAAATTTAAAGTTTAAAAAGTTAGATCTTATAATTTGAGATGGAGGAAGTATTATAAACATCAATACTTATCTATATATATATAACAACATATTTTTGTCAAAAATTAAATTTTCGAACTGAGCTCTGCAAAATGCATACATGGCAAGGGGATCGTGACGCGAGAGCAGCTGAGCCCTGTATAACTGTATCAGTACGCGTTTCTCTATCTCTTCTCGTACAGAAAATGGTTTGTGCACTCCAAATCTTAACTTATATCGTTTTGTCTCGAGTGCGTGCTGGAGGTACTCGAAGCTCTTTGAAATCACTTGCTCGTCGAGAACATTGCCGGCCGGTGACAGGGATATATCCGATCCACCTTTTTAGCTGTCCCAATTTTCCAGTCCTATATGTACACGTTGCCTCGAAGCTCAGTAGCTCTGTGCAGTGGCGGAGCTACAGGGTGGTCCAGTTGGGCCGCGGACCACCCTGAGCTCAGCCCAAGCAACGAGGCCCAATATGACAATATCACGTCAAGGAACTCATCGTCGTTTCATCTGGCCGCCGAGCGCCGTCTCTTCTTCTGCCGTATTCGTTTCTATCGTATATCGTAGAACTGCCGCCCGCGGAGCAAGGCAGCAGGCCAGCAGGGAACCAGCGCCCGACGGCCAGTAGCGCTAGCAGATTACCTGTGAGGATTTTTGTCTTAGCAGATCAGCGAGGCAGCAGGAACCAGCGCCCGGCGGCGAGCAGGTTCACGTTCTCTCATCCACTAATCAAGTGATCTTATCCGTATATGTATATACCTATACTCATTTATTATTTTATTTTTTCACGGATCATAAGTTCATATTGTCGTACTCAATTAAGGCTTAGCAAGTTCATGTCTCCGTCTCTTGGACTCCAATAGGGTATGCAATGATAACCTGAATTGTTTTTTGTGCAAATGCAAATCTAAATTATTTTATTTCAATATATGATTTTTAAAGTATTGAATTGTTGGTTTTGGTATACTGATTGAGTATATAATTCTCTTGTCGAATTGTTGAAACATGAAGAGGAGGAGATATTTGTTATTATAGGACTCCAAACATGGTGGTTTTGCTATAATATGACTTCTAACAATGACTTTGCTCAAATGACACCTGACATTTTGATCCTTTTTAATTCAATTGATAATCTGAAATAAATGTATTTTGCCATAATTCCTGTATTGCCCTTCTGCCTTTTACATCGATCCATCTCCGTGGATCTATCTGTAACTCTTCGTCTATCCAGCGTACACGCCGCCCCCACGTCGCACGTTTCATCTCCCATCGTACCACATCGTCGATCTCTCTCCATGGATGCAGCCAGCATGTCAAGGCAAGGCTATAAATAGAAGGGGTGCAGTCACGCGTACTCATGTTGCAAAGGCCACGGGCTGCAGCCAGCATGCCAAGGCAAGGCCACGGGCGGCCAGCATGTCAAGGCCACCGGCGGCAGCCTGTCCAGGCCATGAATATGTCTTTTTCTAAGGACGAGGGTAAAGGGTCACTTCAGGGAAAATTCATGTATTTAGATTATCAAATGAATTAAAATGATCAAAATGTCATATTTTGCAAAAAGCAATTATTTCAGATGTCATTTGAGCAAAGCAATTGTTAGAAATCCTATTATAAAAAAAAAACACCATGTTTGAAGTCCCATAATAGCAAATATCTCAAGAAGAGGAGTGGTTTCTTTTGCAGCAAGGATTAGCATTCTGTGGCCATGATGAAAGTGAAGAGTAATAGCAATAGAGGGAACTTCGTTGAGCTTTTGAAGTGGCTTGCATCAAATAATGAAGAGGTGGACAAATATGTTTTGAAGAATGCTCCAGGTAATTGCACATTGACTAGCCCAGACATACAAAAAGAAATTATTCAACGTTGTGCAATGGAGATTAGAGATCAAATCATTCAGGAAATTGGTGATGACCGCTTTACAATTTTAGTTGATGAGTCTAGTGATGTCTCTTATAAAAAACAACTTGCTCTTTGTGTGCGTTATATTGATAAATCAGGAAGGCCACGTTAAATTTATAGTGACAAAAAAATTATACGGTGGACCACCCTAGCTTAAAATTCTAGCTCCGCCACTGGCTCTGTGTGTGTGTGTGTGGTGAAACTACGTGCCCGTCGGTCGCCGGTCACCTGAATATGTACGTGTGCGCATCGGGGCCAAACGATAGAGAATAGATAGAGTGGCGCGCACCGTGTCAGCGTCGCCGTATCACGGCCGGATATCTCTGAGAAATGGAGTTTATCTCCACTTGGAGCTGCCTTTTAGCCCAGCTTGTCAGCATTTTCAATGCCTTTATTACTAGTTTAACAAGTAGCCAGTCCGGCGAGGTTGCGTTGATTACGCCCAGCTCTCCGCGACAAAACCCCAGATTACGTGTTCGCCGGATCGCCTCGGCGTCGTGTGAACTCTCGGGCGCTCCCAAGAATTACTATACTTGTAGAGTCGTCGTAGTACAAAACGCAAGCTAGTAGAGATTTATAGGGTGCCGTCGACGTCAATGTGCCCGCGACAAGGTGCACGCAATAAATTATAAAGCGCGGCTCGGTTTGTGAAGAATATTCATCACACACCTAGCTCAACAACTAACGGTACAAGATCGAACACATATACAGTAACAAGTGTTTCTGTGTTTGTAAAACTACCTACTTGTCACAATTTATAACACTCACATGTGCATGCGGTCCCATATATCCTTCTGCCACCTTTATTTATGTATTTAAAGTTGATTGCTATGATTGTACCCTATACTAGTATGTATTTCTACACGTCCGTATTAGATTTGTTTCAACTTATTTGACCATCATTTAAAAAAAAAAACTGTATAGTTTTCCAGCGTGTAAACTGTATAACATGAAAACATTTCTCGTAATGAATCTAAAAACATAAAAAGTCTTATGTTATTGATAACCCATACATGTTTTAAATCTGATTGTCAAAGATAAAAATAACTGACACAAAACAAAACTGATACGATATGTAAAGTAGAGTACTCCGTAGAAACGAAGGCTCGTGGCACGTTGTTTCAATAATTGGCCGTACAAGTTCGTAATAATGAGACAACATTGGACCATATGTCAGGTCGCCCTCGTAGGCCGTTGAACTATGTTCAATTGAGCCAGAAAGATTGTCTAAAAAAAAATGAGCCACAAAGAGCGGGAGAGCATATACTATACTCTAGAGAGATGATGCTCATCAGCAGGGTCCATTGCGCATACACACCTATCCCATTTTCTCTATTTCAAGGTACCTATATATATATAACAGAAATATCACGGTGAGAAAAGGTGACCTCGACATGATGGCTCTTGTAACAGATTCTAGAGCGTACGACTATGACATCAACATTTTCTTGTTTCTTACTCACTCCGTTTTCAAATTATAGTTCGTTTGACTTTTTTTGACCCTAAGTTTGACCACTCGTCTTATTCAAAAAAATTTGCACAAAAATAGTCAAATTTAAGTCATTCTTAAATATTATTTGTTAATAAAGCAAGCCATAACAAAAGAAGTGATATTTTACACAAAATTTTGAATAAAACGAGTGGTCAAATTTTTGGTTGAAAAAAGTCAAACGAACTACAATTTAAAATGGATTTAGTAGGATTTAACCTGATAGGCGAAAGAAAGTTTCCCTTCCTAGGGGAGTTCTACATTAGACTCAGAATATGTGTATTTCGAGTCTGGTTCTTAGGTTGTCACTAGGAATTAATGATATGTGAATATGTGGGTTAGCAGAAATTAATTAATTTAAGATGTCCTATAACTTGGGGAAAATTTACAATTCATTGATACCTTGTATTATATACGCGGGTGGGGTTTATTATGCTCACTCAAGGAAACCAGATGTAGACATGAGCTTATACACTCACAAAAAAATACATTGTCTTAATAATAAATTAAAACCTAAAATTTTACTTCTGTTATGTCAGGAAGTAATTTTTAAGAATAACCATTGGACACCAAATCTTTTATGTCATACAAATAGGCCCGAATACTTGCCTCAGGATTGACTTCAATATCCAATTGCTCCAATGAATAACTAAAGACATAGAATGACCACAGATAATATCAAAGAAAGGACTAATCATAATATCCGTTTTTAAAAAAGGATTCAATAAAAAGAGTGTTGGCGGGTCTCTCTATATTGTTTGAAAAGAGAACTTTTTTAGATAATGGATATCAAATCCGGCCTCTACATCCGAGACGTACACAGCCAAAAGTTACAAAAAGAGAGAAAAAAAAAAGAGAGAAAAGTCATAGTATTATACATCGACCAGGACAAAACAAATAAATGATATAAATGCTTCAACCCTCTATTTGATCAACGAGAGGGCGTCCTTGGCTTGCTCTTCACGCCGCAGGTGAGTCTCGAATGCCGCGTCTTGAAGGGCTCGGGGAAGGCTTTCGCAAGGAACGAAATTACGGTGACACCTCCAAGGGGAATATGACGCCGAATTCGTCATCGCTGCCGGCCTAGAGCCAGCCCAGCAGGGTTTTCACCCATAATCAAGTTCTGCAAAAGCACATCCAAGCCGAACCGGCCAGACGACAATATGCCGAGATGATCGAGTCTTCTTCACCGCCGGCGGGCAACCTTTGATGTGGACGGGTGATCCGAGCACGGCGTCCTTTGATGTGGACGCCGAAGCCGCCACGCGGGCGCTTGGGATCTGGCGTGGCGGCGCTGGGGTCATCGCGACCCCGTGACGCCGCCATTTCGCTTTTAACGCCGCCATTCGCGGCCGCAACAACAGGGCCCTCTGGCCAACGCTTTAGGGTGGGCGCCGGCGGCGGTGGAGAGGGCAGCTACCGAGTCCAGATTCAGAGGTCACCCCCGTAGGGTCCCTCCCCGTCCATTGCGGGGAGGGGGGCCGGTCGGGGGAGTCGTGCCCAGCCCACGGCCACGGAGGCCTCGCGAGGTGGAAATCCGCGACGAGCCCGCTGTGCGCCGCCGCCGCCCGGCGTCACCGTTTGCGTGGCGGATCCGAGGCGGGGGGGCGGATTCGCGCCCGAGCCCCCAACTAGCACGCCGCCATCGCCCGGTGGCCGGCCTAGATGCAGCCGGTCGTCGCGGGGCGGTGGTCGGCAGAGCCGAGGCTCCTCGCGCGCCTTGGGCGCCGCCCCCGCCCGCCGGATCCGATGGCGGAGGGCATGGATCCACGCTCCCAACCCCGTTGCTCGTCGCCGGCCATCGTTATCTTGGTGCCCGACTTTTGTTCACGGGAGAGGAGGGGGAGATGGAGAGAGGGGGGGTGGGAGTGCTGTGGGGGGCAGGGCCGCTGCCACCGCTCACCGGAGGGGCGGTGACGGCGGCGAGGTGGTGGCCGACAAGGGCTCTTGGCGGCGCGGTGGGTTGCCTCGAAGTCGCCCCTCGGGAGGGGCGCCTGGGAGGTATGGGGGGTTACTCTCAAAAGAGAACTTAATGATTAATCGCTCATTGGAACCAAAAGTTAAAATTGCTGTGGATGAGGACCCTGTACCTATACATAATTTTTACTTTTCACGTCTTGTTTGATTGATTGTTCAGCTTATTCAAAGTTCTATATTAGTTGTAACTAAACATCTTTGATGATATAATATATAAGCTGGACGCGATCGTGATACAGTGAACCAAATAGAAGATGCTGGATCGTGTTTGGAGAAGATGCACATATGCCATCGTCGTGCGCCAGCTAGCACACGGATCCGGCCGGACTCAACTTTGGAACGGATCGTGACGACGTGACCGGCTGATCGGTCGACCGTGGCCAGCCGTCCCACCACTCTCTATCGATCGCGCGCGCACGCTGGGGTCCTGGAGGCTGGACTGCGATGCGGGAGTGCGACGTAACGTCTCACTCGGCCAGGGGAAATCCGCTACTCCTGCCCGGGCGTTTCGATCCGTGTTCACGCGTCCAAATTCGACGGAGAGGGGGACCGTATGTACTACAGCGCTAACACACACCGCCGTGAAAACGTAGGAGGAGGCATATCGGCGATCGGCTACATGCCGCTGGGCCGCTCGATCTGCTGAAGGCTGAACGCTGATCGAAGCGGCGGGGATCGGAGGCCGGGGCGCGCAGTCCGCGCACGGGCGGTCTGAATGGCAGGTGCAGGAGTAAATCACCCTGCCTACCTCGTGGTTCACTGTATCACGATCGCGTCCGGCCATTCGCTGAGCCGTGTTTATTACATACAGTACTGCAGTCTTGCCGGCATAATGGCTGCATCACAACAACGATCGTCCTTGTGCCCGCATAGTAGCCGCCAGCTGCTCTCAGGCTCGGCCAGAGCTGCAGGCCAGAGCTGCATGTGTGTGCGTCGACCGGCGGCGCGGATCAGGCGTGGGCGCGCGTGATTGGCTCCTCGGATTACCTCCGTCCGTCCGGGCAAGGCGTCGAGGCAAGGGTACTGACCGACCGGTACGCCACACGAGTGATTATGGTGAAGGTTTTGGTCTGCTACGGTGAATGCATGGTGACTGATAGATTGACTGGACAAGTTAGTAGATTGCACATGCACCTGCAAGCGCGCGGACATGCTATTGGCGCGCAAGCGAATGTCGTTTTTTGCGTGCAATGCAACGGCAGGAATCTTGCAGGACGAGGGGAGGCAAAGAAAATCACACTACGCCGCCGGTCTGTGATCATACCCATTCGCTAATTGTGGAACACACGCTATTTACCACTTTTATTGCTCTAGTGTGTGGTGCTCTTTATCATTGTGGCTTGTTTATTGTCAATTTTAACTTTCTTGCATCAAAGCTATATGTTTATTTAACAAATATCTATGACATCCACAAGAATTTTCAACAATCTTAAGTAAATAAATTATAATATATAAGTGTTGTTATGTATTAACGTGTACCATGCTCTAATAACGGATTAATTAGTCTTCATAAATTTGTCTCGTCGTTTATAAATGGATTATGTGATTTATTTTGTAATTAGTCACGTTTAATACTTTAAATGTGTTTCAGAGTATCCGATGTGACACTTTACACTCACACTTTATAGCATCTAAGCTTGCACATGGTGAACATCTGAATGATCATCTAGAAAGTTGGCGGTCCATGTCATACCTTATTACATACCTCTCACCTGTGATGAGCACTAAACTCTGGGAATATTTTGACCCGTGTGGTTGCTCACTCAGGGAGACATGATGTGTCGTGTGCCTGGCCATGTGAGAGTCAGAAGCTAAGAGCAGGTACAAAATAATAGGCTATAAGCCAAGGTAGTCAATAATTTTGATGATGTGGAGGGAAAAGAGAAGAGAGAGAACATAGTTTGGCCCTTGTTCTAGCACCCAGCTAGGCACGGAAGCATATGCATTAGAGCATGGTTAATAACAGAGCCAAGTGCTTGGCTTATAGTATTATTTAAATTTTTAATTATTATATGGCACCTTTTTTTTTTTTTCTCTTGTTTGAGCCCACATATACCAATGCTTTTGTGCCCAGCTTGGTGCTAAACCAGGAGCCAAGCTCTCTTCTCTCTCCTCTATGTTATCAAAAATGCTTACTAGCTTAGCTATAAGCACATTATTGTACCTTCTCTTAGTGGGTCTCAACAGATATGGATGTGTGGAGGAATAAGAAAAAGAAGGGAAACAAAATAATAATAAAGAAATTTTGTAGATAATTAGATGACCCGTTGTTGTAAAACTTGGCTCTTATTACTTGACTTATAACCTAGCATTTGACTCTATTACTAGCCATGCTCTAAGTTAGTGACAATGGTAAATTTCTATACCACCGAACACACACTGTTTACAAAGAGACCATTGGGACATAGCCTCGACAGTGAGCGGAGGTTACCAAAATCATGCAAAAAAACTTAAGATAACCATACACTAAGGCATTCCTTGCAGGGTCGGATACAACACTTTGGTTCTAGGAGCGAAGATGACTTCTCCGGCCGGACCTCTATCGTCTCCTCTTACTAAAAAGATCCCGGAGAGGTCTTCGACAAGAAGAGAAGGCCAGGCAGAGGTCTCAGATTTTTACAACAAGGAACCTGAAGTGGTGAACCCGGATGCAGGATCGGAGATAATGCCTAAGAGATACGGAGCGACACGACCCTACTCTGTGGGTCAGGCTCCAAAATGGGCCGGACAACAAGCCTAAAGGCTAAGGCGGTAACCAATAGTCATTTTGATCATATGTTCATGCTCTACTTTGTCAAATGCTTTTTCAAAGTCAAGTTTGAGAATAATAATGTCATTTCTAGACTGACGACAGAGATGCAAGTATTCTAAAGACCAGACCAAACAATCTTGGATGGTTCTTTTTATGGAGCCATATTGGTTTCTGTGCACAACCCTTGGCATTACTAATTAGAGCCTATTCGCTAAGAGCTTAGTTAGAATCTTGACAGAATTCTCAAAAAAAAAAAAAAAGAATCTTGACAGATGTGTTCAGGAGACAAATAGGCCTAAAATCTAAAACTTTGCTAGCACTGTTAGTCTTTGCGACTAAGGTTAGGTGGGAACCTTTAGTACTTTTTCTGACATAAATCTTCTTCATTAAACATTGTGCATAGTCCATAAAAACATTTGAAATGATAGCCCAACAACCTTTAACAAAATCAGTATTTAAACCATCTGGTCTTGGTGATTTATCTGAAGGAACGCCCTTAATGATAGCATCAATCTCTTCTTACAAAAAGGTTTGAACTAGAGAGGCCAAATCATAACCACATTAAATGAGAGATTGAAGATCAAACTAAATTGATTGGTACGAAGAAACACTTTCGATCTTTCCTTGAAAAACTGCGCGGATTAGTTGAGCTTTAGAGTTGTGGTCGAGCACAAGTTCCCATCAAAGCATCCTTTAGAGTAGTTTTTAATTTTTTTTCTAAAATTAATAGAAGAATTGGCATGGAAAAATTTTGTTCCAACATCACACAAGGTGATCCACTTGACAGACCCCTCTTTGCTTCCAATAGGTGTCTTTGTTGTTTTAAGAGTGAAAGAAGTTTTCTTTCTAGAATTTTGCTAAAATTGCATTCTAGGAGTGATAGATCACTGAGCTCTTCCAAATGAACGAAGAAGGTTAGAACAAGCTTCACGTTTTCAACAGATGACTTGATGCTAGAGAGTCTTTTCCTCCAAATTTAATAACCTTTCTTAGATTATTTAAACTTAGCATTAATACTCTTAGCCTTATCATTGGTCCCAACTAGCATGTTCCAATCCTGCTCAACTAGGGGTAAGAAATCTTCATGTCGGAGCCAATTGTTTTCAAATCTAAACACTCTTCTTGGGGATAGAGGTTGAGATAGAAATGGTGCATGGAGTTTGATGAAAAGTTTCCATCACCATAGAAGAAACAATAGTATTGTTGATGGTGGTTATCATCCAATTTTAATTATGAAATTTACCATCAACATGGGATCAATGATAATAAATATTATTATTTCAAATGAATTGCATGAGTTTTTATGCATACATGATTTTGCAGGAAGAATCCAAAAAAAGACCAGGAAAAGTGCTAAAAAAGAGAGGAAACGAGGAGAAAATAAGAAACACATAAGAAAAAGACCGAATCACAAGCTTTAATATAAATTCTAGGGACCTAAATGAACAAAGAAAAGAAGAACCACACAAGTCGGGGCCCATATGTTGACATGGGGGCGGGCGCCTCCCCCCTAAAGCTCCACGTGTCCAACTTCTAGAAACTTCCCACAACCAACCTAGTGATTGAATCAAAGCCGTTCAATTAAGTCGCTTTGATCCAAGGGCTGAGATTCATCCCAGGAGGCTATATAAGCAAGGGCGAGCTCTCTCCACGAAACCTAGTTCATTATCATTCATTATAAAATTCGAGTTTAGATCTATTGTTCTTGATGATATCGTGTGTTTTGATTATGCAATCTTGTTGATTTGGCTTGTGATGTGGCAAACCTGACTTGTTTCCTACTCTACTATTCTTGTTGCTTTGGCTTGTGATGTACCACAATTACGAGGTGGCCTTATTTTTTACAGATCGATGTGGTGCCTCTTTGGCGATGAAACTCAGCCTAGCTGGGTTTACAAAACTCCTATGTTGCTGCTCCAACCAGGTTGTGTTCATTGCCAAGGCAAACCATGTCTGCAAATGTAGCCACCTATAAAGATTTGTTTTGCGGACATATAACTGAAATTATCCTAAGCAGCTACTGAGGCTTTTTTTTTTATTACTCCTCTTCTATCTTATACATTGGCCTGTGATGCACTATTTCTAATCTGAGGTGGAATTTGTTTGGTTACCTGCTTCTCTTGTTTCATAGTGTTCATCAAGTATTCTAGCATCATCCACGGGGATCGTAACTATTGGGGCATATGTCCTTTTTGGATGGCAAACTTTGTGGATGTTCTAGAACACTCCATACCGCTATGATGTTTTCTGTCTTTGTTACCTATTTGTCGACCACCTATGATAATTAACATTTGCAAACCTGTTTTACTTCAATTTGAGGCCACATGTATTTTATGCCCGTGATGAGAATAATGCCACCTGGTGAGAATTTGAAATGAAGTTGGACTTCTTGAAAACATGGTCCTAGCCGACCCTTAAGCTCCAAGTCCAAGCATGTAAATAAGTGGAAATTGTGGCGAGGCTAAACTGTTTTAATTATGGTTTCATACATTGCGATCGATAGCTTGTTCAATTTGTTTCTCAAGGACATGACTTGGTATGTGGTCTACCGCGGGGAGGGTGCATGAAGTGTATGCATCCCGGGCTCTTTGCAATGCCCAGTCCGCGAGGTTTTCCAAACAAGCTGTCATGAAAGTTTCCCTATAAGGGAAGAGGTCGATCTTGCCGCTTACTTGGAGTTCACGTGGGAGGTGATCATGTGCCTCTCTTGGACAATGCTCCTCCATCGGTGGTTGGGGAACCAGGGGTGGCTGCACATTCACCACCACGCTTTTTGAAGTTTCTATGGTTGCCATAGTGTCGATTTACGGAGTGGAGGTGCTGATCTTGTTCATCATTTTTTTGTTACAATTTTTAGTGCATGTGATGAATCCATGTTGCACTAGATCAATGGTGGCCTTGTGAGGGCGGGAAAATGAGACTGTCAATTATTTTGCTTTTGCTTCAAGGTCAACCGAAATCAATTTGTGGTTAGATCTCGAGGCAAAACCTTTTGTATTCTACCAACTATGAACAATATGTGTATGTTCTATTTATGTGGTGGTAACCTCACTAAAACTATAAATGAGTGATCATAGCACACATGGTGCAAGCAAACCATACACCGGTACTTGATTGACTTCATTCCATTGAACCGTCCATGCCGCCAACCAATCATGGGGCCTATGAGACGGTATGAACGATCTAATTGCAACCAAACAAGGGAGGATGTGTGGAATTGGCCCAGACAAGGGGAGCCTGGTCGGCCCTTTCGTCCCATTTGGCTTCGCTTCAAGGCAACCAATCACACCCTATATAATAACGGAGCGTGCGTTTCAGATCATGTGGCTGAGATTCGTCGCCTGAAATTTTTGAAAACATTCAGGTACCTAAATTACAGCAATTCCCTTTTTAATAATGATTATTACTTTTTTTCACTTGCTACGCATTACCACCAATAGCTTTTGTTTTGTTTTTTTACCGAAGTCAACAAGGGAAACTCCAGCATATATTTTTAATTTTTTTTATAGTGCAGACTTGTTTAAATTTGCACGCGCAGAGAGTCGAATCTAGGTCTGCTAGGTGCTACTGAGATGCTTAACCACCTAGGTCATTTTTTTATACGTTAACAATATAAAATACATATCCGGTAACATATATATCATCAACATAAAACCCTTGCTAATCCATTGCCGCCCGTGCACGTGAAATGATGTCCATATACTCCCTATGTTTTACAATAAGTATTTTCAACATCTTATTTGACCCACTACTACTCAAATGAACTTCGTGGTGGTTTTTTTGGATTTTCGTGTCGATTTTTAAAACCGCCACGCTGAGCTAGAGGCACCGAAAATCGATCCATTTTTCGGTGGCGGTTTTATGGCACCCAAATAACCTCCACGGAAGTTCAGAAAAAAAAAAAAAAAGAAAAAAAATCAAAACCTAACCCTAATGGGCCCAGATCTAGGCCCATTAGGGTTAGTCTCAGATCACTTGTCGGGAGGACCCCGATGCGGATCTGGGACGGGAGGAGGATGCGTCGCCACCGGGAGGGGCGCGATGCGGGAGAGCGCCCGCCCGGGAGAGTTGGGAAGCCACCCGCGCCGCCGGGGGCCGGGGGCCGCCCGCGCCGCCGGACCGAGCGCCGATGGGGATCTTCGCGGCGGCCCGCCCCAAGCCTCCACGCGCGGATCAAGCCCGGCGGCCGGCCCCCTTCCACGCGCTGGATCCGCCGCCCGCTTCGCCTTACATGCGCCCGCCGCCCTGAGGACGCGCGGCCGCCATTGTGCCGCCGTCGCCCAGGCCCGCGCCGAGGAGGAGAACCGCCGCCGCTGGACATCAAGGAAGGGGCGGTCTTTGGGAGGGTAGAGGAGAGGGAGAGGGGGGTGAGGTCAAGGAAGGCCAGCGCCCTCGTGTGCTCGCCCTGGAAAGATCGCTTGAGAGAGAGGACCGAGAGAGAGAGAGAGAGAGAGAGAGAGAGAGAGGAAGAGAGTACCGCGGGAGAGGCTGTGGAGTGGGAGAGTGGAGAGTTTGGGTTTCTCGAGAGTACCGCCAATATATATGCGTCACGTGTTAGTGGGCTGAGGTCGGCCCAATGGGTTAGGTGGTTCGGCCGCATTAACCGTGGCGATTTTATAAAAAAACTGCCACAATTAATCGATTTACCGTAAAAAATAACGCCACGGTTAATGAAGGTATTAAACGCGTGGCGGGTTTTCAAATAACCGCCACGAAAAATCATTTGGAAACGCGGTGCAAAATCAATTCTGTAGTAGTGACCGTTTGTCTTATTTATTTATTTTTGTAAATTATAAAGTAAATAATTCGTTTTTAAGGTATCTATAGTGAATCAAATAAGTCATGACTGGCCTAATAATGCTTTCTTGACTTGCCCTATATACCGCTGGTAATAGCTTCCGTTTTGTTGAAAATTAATTAAAACACGTATCTGACTCCACATGCACATATCATCAACGTAACCGAAAGACCATTTGCTTTATTACTATGGCCAAGGCCCAGGTGCTTGATCGAGTTTGGAGAGGATGCATATGCCGCCGTCGTGCACCAGCTAGCATATATATGCACACGGATCGATCCGGCCGGATGTACTCCACTTGACGGTTGGAACGGGTCATATCTTGGTGACATGAGACCGGCTGATCGATCGACCTACTCCTATGCGTTTGTGCCCGCCGTCCCGGCCGAGCCGGTCTCGATCGTGCGCGCACGCCGCACGGGGCCTGGAGTCTGAATCCCCGGAGATCGACGAGTAGCGGATCGAGTCGGCAGTCGTCCTTGCCTCATTGTGCAATGTGCCTGTGCGGCCATCACACGCGAATAGTAACGCGCACTGGTACGTGTACACACACGTCGATCGCTGCTTGGACGTACGTACAGAATGCCGGCCGGGGCCCGGGGTGTGATGCGACGTACCTACTCTTGCCCGGCCGTATATCAAGCCACAGGAGTTCTCCGTTTACGCATCCGAATTCGGTCAAGAGGGAGACTGTATGTAGTACAGCTACAGCAGAAAACACCTCCGTGAAAACGTAGTAGGAGGCATCGGCGATCGGCTACGTACAGTACATGCACTGAAGAACGCTGCAGCGTACGACGGCGGTCTGTATTGGCAGGTGTAGGAGTAAATCCCCCGGCCTACCTCGTGGTTCACGATCGCGCCCGGCCATTCGCCGAGCCGCGTTTATTACTGCAGTCTTGCCGGCGGCAGCAGCACGAGAGGAGTACTTAATGGCTGCATCACGACAACGATAGCCGCCAGCTACTCAGGCAGCAAGTATTATAGAAGGTTGTAAGCGGACTAAATGCTGATGTGGAGGAGAGAGGAGAAGCGGGCTGTAAGCCGGCTTGGGCACAAGAACAAAAAAAACCATGTGACATAGACAAGTGGGCTCTGTATTAATTAGAAAGAGTCAACTATTGTATGGGTGACCTGGGAGAAGGCGTTAAAGAACCTTATAGCTGGCTTGGTGGCTGTATTATAATTGTTGCTCTCAGCCGGGGCATGCATGTGTGTGCGTGCGTACGTCGACCGGCGCCGGATCAGTAGGCGTGGACTCGCGTGATTGGCTCCGCGGATTACCTCCGTCCGGGCTACGGCGTCGTCGAGGCAAGGCTAGTGCCGACAGCGTGCACCACGAGTGATTATGGTGCAGCAGATCTTGTACGGCGAATGCATATGGTGACTGATAGATTGACTGGACAAGTTATGCACATGCATTCAGCTGCAAGCGCGCGGCGCGGCCATCCTATTGGCCCGCAAGCGAATGTCATTTTGTGTGTGCCATTGATCCCTCCCACTCCCAGCCAGATGAGCGTGCAATGCGCAATGCAAAGGGCAGGAATCTTGCAGGACAACGGGAGGCAAGAAAATCACACTACTCCGTACGCGGCCTCGCTGTAGCCAGGCCTAGATGTGCGCACAATCACGGGCTCACGGCGCCAGCCTCCTGGCTGCTGGCTGCTGGCCGAGAAATGCGACGAGGATGCGAAAGCCGCCCGGGCAGGACAAGGCCAACCAAGGCCTCGTTTAGATGGCAAATTATTTAGTAGCACGCAGAAGACGCGTTTCGTTTGTTAATGGGCATTATTTTGGCTCAAAGAATCGATCGCCATACATCTAAACTGTGTAAGAAATCGAACATATGCCTTTTGGTGTATTTAATGTGATGTGATGGAGAGAGTCTAAAGATTTGCAAAAGTTTGGCAAAACTTTAGCCAACTAAACGTGGCCCAAATCATAGTAGTGTAGGCCTTTTTGTTCCTAGAAATAAACTTGACTCGGTAGCGAGCACTCCACGTTGCTACTGATGGCGCAGTGACAGTGCTGTACATTCGCTACAGGTTCCAGTACCAGTACGTATTTCTAGCAGCCCTGCCGACGTACTAGCACAACTGGAGAATAATAAAGCGCGGGGGTGCGCCGCTGACAACGTGGTCGCTGGCGAGGCCGCGGGCGCGGACGCTGGTGCGGCCTCGCGCCACGGCGCCCACTTTGCCGGGCGCGCCCACGTGCCCGCGCCAGCAGCCACACGTACGGCCGCCGCTAGCTACTTACTACGTATACTCGCTCTCCCCACTTACCGTTCCCCCACGTAACGGTCCGTTACGTGGAAGCGTACACATCCGTCGTCTGCTGGGTGGGTGGGTGCAGGTGCACACACGGTGCACACACACGGCCGCCCCGCTGGGCCGCTGCTATATTATGGGCGGCCGTGGCGTGGCCTCGCTAGCCAGCACACACACGCACTGCGAGCTGAGAGCGTGCGTCCCCGGCGCCCTTCCGCGAGGCAAGGAGCGAGCGCGGCCGGGTCACCAGGCCCGCCACCGCACGGACACCAACTCTCTTGGACGCACGCGACCGCGCGACCTGGTAACCGGCTGTGCGCAGTAGTAGGAGCTAGCAGTGCGAGTGAGAGTGGGCACTCGGCACCGAGTACGCCACCGGCCGAGGTCGTACGTCGCTCGATATCGGCGGCCGGTGTCATCAGCGGCCGGCCGGGACACCGAACGTAACCACGCTATATATAGCTAGCTGCCGGCGAGGGCCGTAGCTAGACGTCGTTCGGGGGAAGCCGGCCGGCGGCAGCTAGCGCGCGATGGGGAGAGCGCCATGCTGCGAGAAGGTGGGGCTCAAGCGGGGGAGGTGGACGACGGAGGAGGACCAGATACTCGCCAACTACATTGCAGAGCACGGCGAGGGATCCTGGAGGTCGCTGCCCAAGAATGCAGGTAACCACATTCAAGCGCTATAGGAGTAGTAAGCGGCACGCATCATGCATATGATCACGCACCAGCTCTTTCTTGCAACTCGATACGATTACGATCCATGTCGTCGTCCTTAGCTGGTGGCTAGCAAGCTAGCTAGCTAGCTGCAGTCTACCAACTAGAGCAAATGATATGATGATGATTAGCTAGCCCGCCGCCGCTGCACCTTGTTAATTCCTTTCTGCTGGTGGTGGTTTATGTGCAGGGCTGCTCCGGTGCGGCAAGAGCTGCCGGCTGCGGTGGATCAACTACCTCCGGGCGGACGTCAAGAGGGGCAACATCTCCAAGGAAGAAGAGGACATCATCATCAAGCTCCACGCCACCCTCGGCAACAGGTAACTAATGTCTAGTAATATAATACTAATCAACACTGACAACGAGTGTGCATCCTCCGACTAGAAAAGACTTCCTCCTTCATTCACAACAAGGGGTTTCAGTGCACGCCACGTATGCCAGTCCCCAAAAGCTTGGTGGTACTTCCTCCTCTACACAAAAGAATGCAAATCTAATCGAACAACATGATCAAATCAAATATATAAAAATACATACATACATTAATTTATGATGATGTTTTCTTAAATCGAGGGAGTATCATGTGCACTTAAATACGCAAGCTGACAAATATTGAACTATTTAAGGAAATAAAAGAATCTCAGGCAGAAGACTAGAATAATCCACACAAACAATAAAGTGCTACTCCGACGAAAATCGTTTCCAGTCCACGCATGCATAGGAGTTTCGAGTAGTACAGTGACAAGTGGCTGCTCCGTACTACGTGTAAGAGCTTTCAATAAATAACTAATACCTTGTACTAGTACGTAATTTCAATGGCTGGCCCGATCGGTTGAGAGTTGGGACGCCATACCCATATATACACCATACACGTACGTACACATAATTACTAAGTAAAGGCTGTAACGAAATTGAGGGCACACACGCAGCTGGAAATAGGGCGTAGCAATTGTAGGCCAAATAAAGACTGCATAGCTGAAAACAACATGGCCATCCAGATTTCCGATCCCTCTTATGTATTATTGTACTATTCACGAACGATGGAGGCATATATGGAGCATCTCCAGTGTCCTGATTCTATTTGTACACTTGGGCCGATCGATCTATGCACGCTTGCTCTCTACAGAGGGCGTTGAGCAGTAGTACCAGCTAGTAGACTGTTGGTCCGGTCCTTGTGACTGGCTCGCTCCATGTGTCTCTGAAGAGTCCGTACGTGTGGCAGCGTGCTGTGTGTGGAGTTTACTGTCCATCATCACATGCGTGTGATTTCCGAGGCCACGTGCACGTGCGTGCATGGCGATATGGCATCATGCCCGCCAGTCCTCGCGGCTTCGTAATTCGCATACTGGGTTACTAATAGTAAGAGCCAAAAACAAGTTAATTACTGTATGGTATATAACCTGCTGATGGTGATTGGTTATATGGTTTGTTACACCTCTAAGACGAAAAGCAGCAGAGCACGAGGAAACTCAATCTAGTCACTTTCTCGTTTTCAAAGATATTTTCTACAATGAAAGGGAGATTAGAAAGCTACTGTGATAGCATTATGCACACATATAAACTCCTTCTATTCCATAAATGGATTTAAATCTTCAAATAAATTTTTTTATTTTTTGTTTAAAACGTCGTTTATTTTGGGACGGAGGAGTAAACTCCTTCTATTCCATAAATGGTTTTTTTTTTATTTTGCTATGTACATCAAATTTGACTAACCTCGATCTTTTTCAGTTTTCTTCTTTGATTTTGACTGAACATGTAGAATAATATACTAGATATAGTATTTATAATACTCCCTCTGTTCCACAATACTTGCAACTATGAGTTCTGTGCCATAAAAAAATGACTTATGTTTGACCAAATTTTTACTAAATACTATTTACATTTATGATTTCAAATTAATTTGTTAAAAACTACATTTCGTAATAAATATAATGAGATTTATTTGATAACATAAATATAGATAGTTTTTTTTATCTATAATTAATCAAACTTGGAATACTAAAACCGCGACACTGTGCTAGAATTGCAATTTTTTTTGAATGGAGGGAGTACTAAAAACAATGTAAATACTTTTATTACCAATAGATTTTACTGGAATTTTAACTGATTTCATTTACCGTAAATTTTAACAATAGAGCGTATAGTGTGTGTGTGTATAGTACTGTAGCACACAAGAACAGCATGCGATTCGTCGACATCATCTGACAACTCTATTCACGAACGATGGACGGATGGAGCATCATCTGCAGTGTCCTGACTTAATTTATTTCTGCTATCTACTACCCGTCAGAAGGAACCGGGTCCGCGCGTACAGGTTAGCTTTAGCTATGACACGACGGGAGAGAACAAATTTTAAACCATAAACCCTCGGGGATACGGGAGCCGCGCGCGCCCGGCTAACCGATTGCTTTGCATGTGCCATGGTCCATGGACCATGAAACACTATTACACGTACGTGCTAGCTAGTCAATTCATGTCGTCCCCTCGGGAGACCTGCGCACACATATAAACGTATAGAGCAGTGCACCGTACTGTGTCATGTCACTGTAGCGGCATAGCGGTGCCACACCACACCCACACTCGTCAAAACATGGAGCTAGCTATCTATAGGAGTAGTAGCTATCCAGCAGCTTGCAAAGCCTTGGCCAAAGCAGCTTACTGTAGGAGTAGTTTTGAATCGTCAGCGAGTTAGCTAGCTACAGTAGCTTACAAAGCGACAATTTGGTCCAACACTCTCTTCAAGTCCAGATCGAGAGCGAACGGGCTCGCATGGCAGAGCCAGACTAGGCATGCTAGCTGCCGTGCGGACGGGTCACGGTCCTCTTGAGGTTGAGGTTGAGGTTGAGGTTGAGGTTGAGGTTGACGCAACAGAGTGCAAACAGGGGCTTTCCGGCCATCTCCATCCAAGACGGTGGCGTCCGTTCCACCGTCCCCGGCCGGCCCTTGTGCCATAGCCATAGGTTCCTGTTGCCTTCATCTGATTGCACCTGCACGCTCCTAAGACTAAGAGGTCCCTGTCCGTGGCCCCGGCCCGTCCGTAGGATTAATAATGATTTCCCGCCTTTACGTTGACGCTGCGGACGCAGCCACGCACAGAGGCCGGTGCAGCGCAGTCACGCTGTGGAGGGCGAGAGGTCCCGGCTCCGCGACCCACCGGCGCCCGCTTTTTGGACACTAGTATACGGCCGACGTCCTGTACACACGGCCCGGTCCATCCATCGTACGTCCTCCGCACATGATGTGTACATTTAGCGCCATAAACACTCAGGCACATGATTACTCTATGGCCTACCGTATACGTACGTCACCAGCGGCGCGATCAATGAGCTGCACCAAATTGTCGACTTGCACCTATATAACGCTGCACAGCCTGCACTCATCTCATGCTTATGTTTAGTACTTAAGAAACACAATGCCCACTTTATAACCAATAACCACCAGTCAAACGTCGCCTTCTTCGCTAGCTTCTCATGCAGTGTACGAACGCTGTTCTCGGTTGTCCTTCTTGCTGTGCCGGCCGTGTAATACGGAGCCGCCAAGTGGCAGTAGTGCTCATCATCACCTCACCAGCATCGTGTCCTTGCGATTTAATAACGTACGTGTGTTTGCTCCGGTGCATGCAGGTGGTCCCTGATCGCCAGCCACCTCCCCGGCCGAACAGACAACGAGATCAAGAACTACTGGAACTCGCACCTCAGCCGGCAGATCCACACGTACCGCCGGAAATACACCGCCGGCCCGGACACCACCGTCACCATCGACATCAGCAAGCTGCACACCGCCGACAAGCGCCGCGGCGGCAGGACCCCGGCCCGCTCGCCCCCACCGCCAGCAGCAAGACAACCAGCAAGAGCAAGCAGCCGGCGGACCCTGAGCCCGGACCGGAGTCGGCCGGGGACGCCAAAGGCGGCCCGGCCGCCGCCGCGACGTCGCCGGCTTCGAGCCCGCCGCACAGCGACGGGGCACGAAGCGCCGTGCTGGACCCGGATCCGAACCAGCAGCCCTAACACAGCAGTGGGCACGGCCTGCAGCGAGGACGCCACCGGGCCGTGGGTGCTGGACCCGATTGACCTCGGGTACCTCTGGGAGGCCGAGAGCGAGATGGACGTCCTCATGTCTATAGACGACGCACCACTGGAAGGATTTGATGCGGTCGGCGGTGAGGCCCAGGTGGACGACCTGTTGGACTTTGACATGGACTGGGATGGCTTCGCGGCCCATCTATGGGGCGGGCCGGAGCAGAACGACCACAGCGCGGAGCTGCCGCAGGCCGCCGAGCCGCAAGCTCCTGCTGCGGCTGCGGCTGCGGCTGCGGCCTGCACCCCGGACGAAAACGAGCTGGAGGCGGCGGCTGCTGCACCCGCGGCGGCGCCGGCGGCCTGCACCCCTGACGAACATGAGCTGGAGGCGTTCGAGAATTGGCTCCTGTCCGACTCGTTCTGACAGCTCCGCCATCAGGCCAATCAGGTGGCCGTATGATCAGTGCAGCTAGGTGGTGTTCGTGTGTACAGTTTTTGTAGATTTTGTTTTCATTAGCCCGTAATAACTAGGTGCTGTTTCGTGCGTGCATGGCGTATTGGCATGGACCCTTGTCTTCTTCACTTGTAGAATAGAGAACAGAGAGTTGTGTTGATGCATGGCATGTAAGGGTAGTAATAACCAGGTGCTCGTCCATCTCTCAGTTAAGTCAAGTGAAGATCAATAAAAAGCGCACCAGTAGCCGTTGTTGTTGCCTCACAACCAGAATTTTAGACTTCTTCGATTGTTTTGTCAGTTAAAATTTAGCATAAACTTTTCCTACTACATGCCTTCTAGTGAATTTCCCGTGTTCTATGACTATTACATGTGTTTATTGCTACTAATTAATACAATAACAGAATTCCACCTTTTTGGTTGTGCCTTGAGGGAGGTGGCGTTTGCTGGTGTGTATTTGGCTTTGTGAACAGGGATGAAAATGTTCCTTCTAATCTGAGTCCTCACAATCACCTGTTCACTCAGATTAGGATGGCTGAGTCCTCACAATCACTCAGATTAGAAGAAACATTTTCATCCTTGTTCACAAAGCCAAAAACACACACCGACAAATGCCGCCTCCCCTTACTTAGGATGCGCGTTGTGAGCTCCGCCACTGCGCCTTCCTAAGTAAGGGGAGTCAATCCACGTAACGTGAGTACTAAATCTTAGACTATCAAATGCCAATCACTCCCTAGCCTCAAGCATTCTCTTGGACACCAAAGTGTGTATAGAACTAATATGAATGCTAAGAAGAACTAAAAGCACGAGATGGAGGAGTAAATAGGGCCAAACTCCAAAATTAGCCTTTCCCCACCATTTAGGGCATCTCCAATAGTTGAGTGAACTGTAAGCTTATATGAGTCATGTCGTTGTCACTTCATCATGTGAACCCTCATGTACAAATGCTATTTTATTTTATATCTTTTCTCCTCCCTCTCTGTCTTTGTGAGCAGACCCATACACTACCTCGTTTTCTGAGCGAGTGTTATAACGAATATCCCATCTTTTCCATCTTCTCTCTTCCAGTTAAGAAAAATGATGACATGGATTGCTATAAGCTAGCTGAGGTGGCACTATTGGAGACGCTCTTAGCAAACATTCACTGATCTTCAATGGACAATCCAAAAACTAGTCATTAACAGTCATGCCAACCCAGAGCGAAAATTCCGTACGCCCTATCGACCGCTGAGCTTATCTCAATAGTCTTGCATGTCGCACTTAGAAGTTTTAAAATTTTTTGAACTTTACACACCAATAGTACTAATCTAGATGTGCATTGTCCCAAAATTTGAGATTCAAACAACTTTTGTAAAAATTCATATGAGAATTTGTTTTTTTCATATGAATTTTTACAAAAGTTGTTTGAATCTCAAATTTTGGGACAATGCGCATGTGTCAGGGGCCAGGGCATGTGTCCGACCGGACCCGGATCCGTAGGCGTGCTCGTGATTTGCTCCTCGGAACGGATTTACCTCCGGCCGGCCTGCCTGGCAGTCAGAACCAAGGCGCGCGAGGCTTGTATGATGCAGGTTTTGGTCCCGTGATGCTGATGAATGGTAACTGATGGATTGAGTGGACAAGTTAGAGTGCGAAAAAAAAAAGAGAGAATATCATTCTTTGTGTGTCATTGGTCCCAGGCCCCAGACATGCAAATGCAAGGAAATCTTGCATACTGGCCGGCTGGCGAAGGGGAGGCATATATGCGATCTCGCAAGGCCTGGCTGCGCCGCAGGCCTGCTGGCTGTTGGCCGAGGAGCGAGGATCGATGTGACAGAGTAGGACAAAGCCGGCCAAATCATACGCTAACCCGACTAGGATGGGGTCGTCGATCGACCACTCCACGTTGCTACTAGTGATGCGTAGTAACAGTGCTGGTACATTTCTACAGGTTCCAGTACTCGTACTAAGTCCTGCCTATGTATAGCATGACAGCAGGAAGATAAAAAGCGCTGACAAAGTGGTCGCTGGCGATCGAGTCGACGGTGGACAATCACGGCGCCCACATTGCCGGGCTGGGGGCGCGCCCACATGCCCGTGCCAGCAGCCCCACGCACGGCCGCCGCTAACTACTCTCGCTCCCCGTTGTTCCCCCCACGTAACTGTCCGTTGTTTACGACTGGGATACGCGAACGGCCGCGCGCGCGCGCTGCTATATTATGGCCTCGCTAGCCATCACAGCCACTGCGGGCGCTGAGGGCGTGTGTCCGGCGCCCTTCCGCGCGGCGCAAGGAGCCAAGGAGCGAGCGCGGCCGGCCAAGGAGCCAAGGACACGAACTCCCTTGGATGCACGCACCCGAGACCCGTACGCAGTACGTAGTGTGGGAGCTAGTGCGAGTGAAAGTGAGCAGCGAGCGAGTACTACTACGGAGTGATCAGTGGCCGGGGGCTGGGGGACACACGTAACCACGTCCGCTGAGGGCCGGGGGAGCCGGTCGGCGGCGGCGCGCGATGGGGAAGGCGCCGTGCTGCGAGAAGGTGGGGCTCAAGCGTGGAAGGTGGACGGCGGAAGAGGACCAGATACTCGTCAATTACATTGCTGATCACGGCGAGGGATCCTGGAGGTTGCTGCCCAAGAATGCAGGTAACCATTTGCAGGCGCTATACTACATTACTAGTCAGGGGCGGAGCCAGGATGGCCTCTCATAGGGGCTAAATAAGAGCAAGTTTAATAGTTTCGTAAGCTACTCGCCAACTGCCGGCGGCAACGCTGGCCGGGCCTGCTACTATTTATGGCATAGTTGCATACGGAGCCAATTGCAGCATGCGCATGGCATAGTCGCCGACCTCAGCGGGCGCGTCGTGAGACGCTCATTTTCTTCTCTCTCCTCACTTCTCTCCCCTCCACGTAGACATGAGCCGGCTAGTCGCTCATCATAATACTTGCTCTAAAGAAGAGTTAAGGAAAATTAGATTATTTAATGGTGAATTAATGCCTAAATATAATAATTACATGGGGAAATCAACCTGGGCTGGGGGCGGGCTACAGCCCGGGCAGCACGGGGCGTGCCTCCGCCCCCTTGTACTAGTAGGCATTTAAAGAGTAAATTGGTTGTGGAGAAACGTCGCGGCCGGGGCATCCACGTCGTCCAAAAATATTTTCGTGCGTTGGATTTGAAGATCAACGGTTCTCCTGCCTTCTTCTCCCCGAATATATATCGATTCTAACCCTAACCCTAACTCTAATTCACGCGTCGGCGGCTGCCTCTCCTCCCTCTCCCTGGCCCAACCCGATGGGGCTCCTCCTGCCGCCCCGTTCCTTCCCCCGGCCTCCTCCTCTCTCTCCCTCTCCCTCACCCTCCTCCTCCGGCACCCCAGCCACGGCCCCCTCCTCGCGTCCTCCATCTCCCGATGCGACCTCGGTGCGGGGGCGGGCGGCCGGCCGGCGTGGTGGCGGCGAGGGAGGGCCGGCGCAGCAGCGGGTAAGCGTGCGGCGTAGGCGGGCGGCGCGGCGGCGCGGCGAGCCGGGCAGCGCTGGGCGCGGGCAAGCGGCGGCTTCCCACGTGGCGGCGGCCCGGCCCGCAGTACGCCCGGCCGGGCGGACGAGGGCATGGGCAAGGTCGCTGGCTCTCCGGCTCCCTCCTCTCCTCTAGGTGCGGCAAGCGCGGGTGCGAGGTGAGGGCACTCCCGGCGCGGCGTGGTGGCGCGGCGCAGCCCCCATGCTCGGCCTCCCGCCGTCTCTCCCCGGCTCCCATCCCTCTCTGTTTTGCAGCCCATGGGAGCCGCTCTGGTGACCCACGACTGGATTTGGTGGCTCCGTGGACGGATCCGTCTCCTAGGGTCGATTATCACACAATCGTCCTCCTTGTTACGCTCTGCATCCTCTTCCCTCTTGAACAAATTACGCGGCCGGTGATGTGGTTTTCTTGTTTGTCGGCGGCAGCCCGGTCGACAGCAATGGCCTCGCAGTCTGCAGTGGAAGGGGCAAGAGTAATTCCATAACGTATGACCAGTAAATATATCTTCTGATTTGTTGTTGAGGATTTGAGTGTTTCAGTATGCATTGCTTAACTGACTTTGTTTGGTGTTACATGCAGATCTACAGTCAGTAGAGGTCGTTTCGGGAGCTGAATGCCAAGGATCTACACGGCACAGAGTTCTGGTCAGTTGAGACTCAAAATTTTCAGTAATAATAATTGACTAAATGTTTCCTTTAGTTTCCACAAGTAATGGAGGCTATTGTATTGCATTGAGTCTGTGAATTTAAGCAAATTCCTGAAAATATATGTCTCCAGCCTAATCTAAGTGGTCACAAAAATCAACTGATACTTCAACAAAAGATCTTGCAACTTACTGATTTTGAATATCTATCTTCAGCAATTTGTGGTCCTGAGTTTCTGATAGGCTGCTTGCTACAGGCCAGCCATGACCGCGAAGGCGTCTCTGGATATCTATCCTCATAGTATTTTGACTACTACTGCCAAAAGATGCATACTCAAAGAAGTCCAGTGCTCAACTATTTTGATCAGATTACCTATCATCTGAATGGTGGGCATCTCAGGTCATGAAATAGAGTTTAGAATGCTAACTATTGACAATAAAACTGATGAGATATTATACTTGGAAATTAGTGCATGCTGATCAGTAGGTGCAACAAGCAGTTGTGGCAAAATGTAGAAAGACCATTGGCCATGTCATGTGTTACGAATGCCAAACTGCAGGTCTTTTCTTTATTTTCCATGCCATTTGAGCCTTTCTTCGATTTATAGTGTAGATGGACCAATAACCTGTTGTCCATGCCGCAGCATTTGCTTGTTTTCGCCTTTTATACAAAATATTAGGCAACATTTGCTTGTTTTTAATTTTAATACATGTGGCATGCCTGCATACATGTTTCAGTACATTGAGAATCCTCAACTGTATATAATTTGGAATGGACGGAGTAGTAAATAAACCCCTTTGGTAAATCCTAATTTGATACATGATAATTTATGAAGCCTTGTATTTGAGAAGTTCGGAAAATTTGAATCATGTTCCTGCCACTCTTTTTTTTGTTGTTAGTTCTGGTCCAATCATCGATTATTACTAAAGAAGCAAATGGATAGCCGGTATGTGAAAGAACTTTTCGAATATATGATGAACTATGTAATTTTTGGCACAGAATAATCTGAGAATGCACATAAAAGAGTGCACATCCTTAGAAATGTTTGTAAAAAACTGTACACATCCCTTGCTGGTTTCCAATGAAAAATGGGATTCGCTTTCATGACTTCCTTGTGCATTGATGCCTACTTCAGTGTTCTACTTCGTAGTCCATTTTTCAGTGCTCTTTCAGCTTGGGACAACAAGAAGCTCGTTAGGAAATTCGAGGGCCTTTCTCCACATCAACGTTGTCAAGTTGGTCATATTGTACAATTGGTAAGATGCTCTACACATGGTACTTTTCAAATGCGTGTTGGCTTGACTCAGTAGCTTCTGAAAGCCTACTGCAATATGTTTACTTCAAGTGTCCATGACATATTCTGGAAGTTTAGTTTTTATCCATACAGTTATAGCTCATTTCCAGAGAGTGTGAAAAGGTATCTACTATCTATATGAAGTTGTCATATTGGACAAATCTATTTTATCTTGCATGTTCCAGATATAGCTCTCTTTCAGAGTATTAATATTCAAGTTTTCCGGGTCTTACATTTTGTTCTTCCCTTATTTTTTTTTGCCTTCCTGATATTGGCAAGGACTATTAAATACCTACCATTTGCTTAGAGGTTTGCAAAATTTTTATGGTGTTTTATATTGCTTTTTGTTTCTGCAGCACTATTGGTAAGGCATGGGTGATTCCTTCGAATAGAATGGGTGATGAAGGGGGAACCTTCTGCAAACCAAAAGCTGCAGCAAATATTGTGAGATTTTAGGCAACTATTAGGTCATGTTGTTAATTTTTGGTCCATTTGCAGTGGCGTCATCATGTTCTCTGTCATTCCAAATAGGAAGCATATGCTCAGGATGCTATGGAGCTGCATGGTCCAAAATTTGATGTGATTTGCCTCCCTTGACAAAGTTGGTGTGTACAGGGCTATGCATGCTCAGCAAATGTCTCCTGTGTCTACCATTCAAATTCTTTTGTCCACATGCTACCTTATGAAGAAGTGAAGAACTATAGTGTTGGCTTATTGATAACAAGTGTCTCGTGTGACATGTGTTTATGTCAACCTATTATATATCAATGTAATGTGCTGTCATCAGAATATTATGTCTTTATCTATCCTTTGTTATAAGTATTATCAATTATTCCATTTATAAAAAAGTCATAAACTATCATGTAAAATTATCACGCGCGCATGGGCGCGCGCAAATTACTAGTGGTATTACGGTGCGTGTGCTGTGCAGGGCTCCTCCGGTGCGGCAAGAGCTGCCGGCTGTGGTGGATCAACTACCTTCGGGCGGGCGTCAAGAGGGGGAACATCTCGAGAGACGAAGAGGAAATCATCATCAAGCACCATGCCACCCTTGGAAACAGGTAACACACGCACCCTATCAACACTGAGAGCACAAGCTAGGCCACAAGGAGTGTCAAGGCACCCCACGTATGCCAGTCCCGAAAAGCTTGGTACATTCTTCCTTTGTCACTGGATCACAGCTCACAGCTCACAGCCCATACGTACTTGTGGCAGAAGCCAAAACGGCGTGCTGCGTGTGAAGATTTCCGAGGCCAGGTGTACGTGCATGCATGACAATATGGCAAGGTGCCCCCGCAAGTGCAAAGCTCATGGCTTCGTGATTCGCATAACGTGGTCCTAAGGGCTAAATCGTGTGATTCGCATGTCCTAAGCTCATGTCAAGATTGGCCTAGGGAATTTGGGAGTTGTAACAAATATGAGAGAACTCTACGAAAAATAAATAAATTGGTGGACCATTTAGCCTCTTAGAGTTCAATTTATTATTTGTAGATTATTTTGTGGTAGGGTCTATTTATTCAGGGACAGACGAAGTATACTGTGATAACATCATGCACATATATATACTCCTGCCAACTTCATTCGATCAAATGTAGATTTTTTTTTGTTACATCAAATTTATTTAACTTTTTAAAAGAAACTTCTTTTTATTTTGACTGATAATGTAGAAAAAATACTAATAATAATAGTGTTTATAATACCAAATAAATACAATGTCAAGATATTTCTTAACAATAAAATTCACAAAACTTATTTCATGTGTCATAAATTTAGGACAACCAATAAGACCAATACTCCCTCTGTATCACTATTAGAAGTCGATTAGGACAACGACGTTGTCTCCAAAGCACAACTTTGATTTATCTTTTCTATGAAAATATTTATTGAAAAGTTATATATGTATATTTTTATGGAAGTATTTTTTAAGACAAATCTATTGATATGATTTTCACATTTCCAAACTCAACAACTTAAAAGTTATTCATGATTTATGTTCTCCAAACATTTCCAAAACGCCCTCTGATAGTGATACGGAGAGAATATTTAGAATAGAGTGAGAGTAGTAATATAGTTGTCTTTCCCTAGTACAGTTCATAAAAATCTAAGTGAGATGTACACTTATTTTGGGATGGATGGAGGATTAACGAACGGTGGAGTTTCTTTTTGGTGTCTAGACGTTATTGTTACCATTTACTACCTCTTTGTCCCTAAAAGGATGCAATTATATCATGTTTTACTATGACTTATTTAACCTTTTTAAAAGAAACTTTTTTGATTTTGACTGGCCATGTAGAAAAATAAATACTAATAATAATAGTGTTTATAATACCAAATAAATACAATGTCAAGATATTTCTTAACAATAAAATTCACAAAACTTATTTAATGTGTCATAAATTTAGGACAACCAATAAGACCAATACTCATACGTATCACTATTAGAAGTCGATTAGGACAATGATGTGGTCTGCAAAGCCAACTTTGATTTATCTTTTCTATGAAAATATTTATTGGAAAGTTATATATGTATATTTTAATGAAAGTATTTTTTCAAGACAAATCTATTGATATGACTTTCACATTTCCAAACTCAACAACTTAAAAGTTATTCATGATTTATGTTCTCCAAACATTTTCCAAAACAACCTCTTATAGTGATACGGAGGGAATATTTAGAATAGAGTGAGAGTAGTAATATAGTTGTCTTTCCCTAGTACAGTTCATAAAAATCTAAGTGAGATGTACACTTATTTTAGGATGGATGGAGGATTAACGAACGGTGGAGCTTCTTTTTGGTGTCTAGACTTTATTGTTACCATTTACTACCTCTTTGTCCCTAAAAGAATGCAATTCTCATGGGTTCTCAAAAGCGATTTTTTTCCGTGGGTTTTTTTATTTTCCGTGGCGGGCATTGAAACCGCCCGCGGGCGTGGTCACGGTTAATCGAGCGATTAACCATGGCGGTTTCAATGCCCGCCACGGAAAATCGATAACCGTGGCGGTTATTTAACAATGCCCGCCAAGGTAAATAAAATAAAAAAATAAAAAATAAATAAAAAGCCCAAACCTAACCCTAATGGGCGGATCGGGCCGATAGGATCGGCGCCCTGCCGTCGGCGTCCAGCCCCCCACCGCCGCCGTGGATCCGCCCCCCGCGCCCGGATCACGGAGGAGGGAGGTCGTCGTCGCCGCGCGGGTCCGTTGGAGGGTGGTCGCCGTCGCGGCGGATGGAGGGAGCCCGCGCCCGCCGCCATGGATCCGCCGCCGCATGCGGTCGGTCGGCGAGCGCCGCCGCCGCCGTGTCAGCGGGCGCGCCGACCGCCCGCCGCGTCCCTGGTCGCCGTCCTTGGTCCGCGTCCTTGGTCGCCGTCCTTGGTCCGCGTCCTTGGTCGCCGTCGCGTCCGCGTCCTTGGCCGGCCCTCGACTTGGTCGCGCCGCCTTTGGTCGCCGTCGCCGGCGCCCTTTGGCCGCCCCGTCGTTTTCTTGGTCGCCGCCCGCTGGTCGCCCGTCGCCGGCGCCCTTACGCCGCCCGCCAATAGGGATTAACCGTGGCGGTTTTTTCCTCAGCGAGGGGGTGTCGGGCCACCTATTTTCCGTGGCGGTTTCTCAAATGCCCGCCCACGAAAAATAAAATCCGAACACCTCGTAAAATCAATCCTGTAGTAGTGATCTATCATGTTTTACTATGACTTATTTAACTTTTTTAAAAGAAACGTCTTTTGATTTTGACTGATCATGTAGAAAAAAATACTAATAATAATAGTGTTTATAATACCAAATAAATACAATGTCAAGATATTTCTTAACAGTAAAATTCACAAAACTTATTTAATGTGTCATAAATTTAGGACAACCAATAAGACCAACAATACTCCCTCTGTATCACTATTAGAAGTCGATTAGGACACCGGCGTGGGCTCCAAAGCACAACTTTGATTTATCTTTTCTATGAAAATATTTATTGAAAAGTTATATATGTATATTTTATGAAAATATTTTTTTTTCAAGACAAATCTATTGATATGATTTTCACATTTCAAACTCAATGACTTAAAAGTTTTTTTTTTGCAATAAAACTTAAAAGTTATTTATGATTTGTGTTCTCCAAACATTTTCCAAAACGACCTCGATAGTGATAGAGATGGAGTATTTAGAATAGAGTGAGAGTAGTAATATAGTTGTCTTTCCCTAGTACAGTTCATAAAAATCTAAGTAAGATGTACACTTATTTTAGGACGGATGAAGGATTAACGAACGGTGGAGCTTCTTTTTTGGTGTCTAGACTTTATTTTTACCATTTCCTACCTCTCTGTCGCTAAAATAATGTAATTCTATCATGTTTTACTATGTCAAAGTTTGATCAATTATATATTATATAAAAAAAATGAATATTATTAGACTAACTATGAAATAAGTATATTTTTTTCTTCTTAGAAGGGCAGAAGTGTATGTACACACACGTACGCATTCACACGGATACTCGGTATCTGATGTTATTGCTAGTACGCATTAAAAAGAAGAGCACAAGATGCCACATATTCTAGCCACTTAGCCAGCCAGTGAATTCGTTTCCCGTGCAGTATTTCGGTTGTCCTTTTTTTGTGTGTCGTGCGAGTGCCCAAAGCAGATCACTACTGCCATTACCCCTTGCGATTTACGTATTCGCTCGGGTGCCTGCATGCAGGTGGTCCATGATCGCCAGCCACCTCCCCGGCCGAACAGACAACGAGATCAAGAACCACTGGAACTCGCACCTCAGCCGGCAGATCCACACGTACCACCGGAAATACACCGCCGGGCTGGACACCATCGACATGAGCAAGCTGCACAGCGATGACAGGCGGCGCGGCGACAACAGGACCCCGGGCCGGTCACCGAAGAGCGCCGCCAGCAGCAGCTGCAGCAGCAAGACCAAGAGCAAGCAGCCGGACCCTGAGCCCGAACCGGAGTCCGGCAACGCGAAAGGCGCATCCATCCCGAGCCCGGACCCGGACACCGCCGCGACGTCGGCGGCGGCGCACGCGCACGCGCACAGCGACGGGGTGCGACCTGGATCCGGATCCGAGGGGCCCTGCAGCGAGGATGTGACTGGGCCGTGGGTACTGGAGGACCTCTGGGAGGCCGACAGCGAGATAGACGCCCTATTGTCTATCTGGGCTGGCCACGATTCCACGGTGACCCTCGAAGGATTGGAATTTGACGCGGTCGGCGGTTTGGCCCAAGTGGACGACCTGTCCGACATGGACTGGGATGGCTTCGCGGCCCATCAATGGGGCGGGCCGGAGCAGAACGACCACAGCGAGGAGCTTTTGCAGGCCGCCGAGCCGCAGGCTGTTGCTGCTCCTGCGTCGGCCTGCACCCCGGATGAACACGATCTGGAGGCGTTCGAGACTTGGCTCCTGTCCGACTCGTTCTGACAGTTCCGCCATCAGACCGATCAGACCAGGCCCAGACCAGGCCCGTCAGTTCTGAGCAGTGACCGGTGTTGTTCGTGAGTACTACAGTTTTTGAGCAGTGACCGGTGTCTTGGCAATTTGGTATGGACACTTTTCGTCCATTCTCTTGATCTGTGAAGTGACGAAGACCAATAAAAGCGCAGCAGTAGATGTTGCTGTAGCCTGTCCCTGTAGCGAGGCCGGTTTGGCAGTGTGTGCTTTGGCTTGGTGACCAGAGATGAAAATGTTCCTTCTGATCTGATCGAGTCCTGACAATCTCCTCGTTGGAAGAATGTACTGTATGCGAAGACCCATTGACAGAGGTAGCGAATGAGCATCGCTCCGCTGTCTGAAGTTTAATGCCTGAATCATCATCGGCTGGAAATGAATGGAATGAGCCGAACTTTCACTGCTCTACTAGACATTTACAACTGTTACAAGTACTGTAAGTAGTACCCATCTGGCTCGTGAGCTGTGAGCTCAGTGAGCTCATTCCTCCTTTGGACGATCAAGTAAGAAGAACTAGTTGCCGACAGGAAGGAATGACACAGCACGAGCAGTCAGTCGAGCGTATACTGATTTGTTGATGTGATGGCAGCGCAGGAAACTTTAGCCAACTAAACGAGGCCAATAAGAAGAACTAGTTGCCGACAGGAAGCAATGACACAGCACGAGCAGTCGTCGAGCACTGAACATCTGCATGTATATGCCGCCGCAGTGAACATCCACACGGCTACTAGAGCTGTGGTCTGCGTCCATCTCACATATACTAGACACATGGTTTCCATGCAAGTCCCACATGGAGGACACATGGTTTCGTGTCGAGGCGAAAAAGGTTGGAGCAGGTTCGTACCGTGCGGGTGCGCGTTTACTGCGTACAAACCGGATAAGCTCCGCTCAGCGGATTTGTCTCTCGTCATAAGATCCACCTTTTTTCCCCTTCTGATTAGGAGAAAATACAAATATATAGTGGTAGCTGTCAGATCAGAACATCTGAAGCTGGGCATGCCCTCTAATGCCAATACTATGTTCTGCACAAAATCCCCACGGCCTCTGATTGCAGCCCCCTCCCTCCGCCGCTCGGTACCGTGCATCGCGCCAGCAACGCGTTCGCGGTCGACGTGGGTAACCATTCACCAAGCACTTAGAGTCAACCCTGAATCACAGAATTCAGGAGACAAGAGAGACCACACGACTCGCTCGCTGCCCTGACGATCATTTCAAGCACCAGCACGGGACACACGACGGCGGGCACACATGAAGGACGTGTCGCGGATGAGTCACTGGCATTATATTCCAATCCAAGCTACGACGATCGGGCACGTTCTGCCGTCCCGTCAGGTCTCGCTCGGCACTGCACACCGCCAGTGTCCGCGCGCTGTGCCGATGCCGATGCTGATCCAACCCAACTCGATCCGCGCCAACTCCCTGCCTGCCTTGTATTCCGGGCGGCGTATGTTGGGTGGCCGGTCAGTGTCCGCGGCTGTGCGGGGGCAGACCGATCGCCCGTCCGGATCGGCAGGCTTCCCGATCGAAACGTCTTGCTCAGAGTGTTCTCGGCGTCAGATTTCTCAGGTTCTGCTCGGAAACCGGTGGAAATCAGTCGCTGCCGCCGTTACCATCACCATCAGGCGCTGCAGATCGATGTATCCATGTTGCTCTATGGACATGCATGCTCCACGAACTCTTCGCATGATCTGCGTCTGTCAGTTGATTTGCCACGGTACATTCGCCCAGCCGCCTGCCTAAGATGCTGCGTCTGAATAGGCTCGATCGAAAGTGAAGTGTGGAAAGGCAGGACGGACGACGATGATGAGCTCCGCTCGCTCGCTCAACCTAGGTTTGTTGCCTGCTCCAACTTTTTCTCACCATCCATGTGTCGGCTGCTCCCTTGCGCAATTATTTGGCCATCGATCGATCTAGCCAAGATGTCGCTGCGCTGCCGTTGCATGCATCTTCAGAGAGCCGAATAATTGTGCGTGCCTACCGCGTACGAGAGCTAGCCGGGACCAATCGCCGCTGCAGCAGCAGCAGCGGCCGGCCGGCAGCAGTGGCCACCACGGGCTTGTCAGCTTGCGGCCGGGCAAGCCATCACATGCTTCCACATGAGCCCTGATCTATCCATGACGTCTCACCTCGCTCCTCAACCAAAGCTTCGTCCGTACCTGCATGCATGCTTTGCGTTCACATATCGAGCGATATCGATGGTGATGGATGATCTATCAGTATCATGCTTGCATGATCGATGATGTAGCATTTAGCCTGCTTCTCGATCGGTGTGTCGTCGCTGGCTAATGTGTATAAACGAGAAGCATTATTCGAACGAACGATCGTCTGATGGTCGAATTGGATCGCTCACCGGCCTCGACTGTTGAATGCCATCATGAAAATTTGTCACTTGCCATTGATCGCAACGCGAATAGCGGCCACCTTCATCAACGTGCTGTTCCAGGGGCTATTGCCAAGGCTTCGGTTGGTGCTGCTACACTGAGGTGCATTGTATGCGTCCTGTCGCAGACAAAACACTCGCTGTTAGCTACGACAGACTGGTACGTAACCCGTTGAATGAATAATTAATACTTCAACACACTATGTTGGTTTTTTGTCTTGGCTGATTGTACCATTTTGAAGGGAAAAGACAACACGCTTTCTCGGCCTATTTAGGGCCTGTTTGGATCCTACTTCCTATGGACATAACAATTGCCGAGGATCCAAATTGTTGGACCAATGAGTTGGACTAAAAACTAGCTCAAGATTTAACTAGTTGCTAATTCACTGTCCCATAGAATCTAACTATCAAAACAAAGAAAAGGAAAAACGTAGAAAAATATAAAGGAACTAATGTTTTGATATGTTTTGATTAGAGGAATTCGCAAAGGAGCACAGGAACTCACATTATGCATTCATCAGACACTGACGGAAGGGTCTACTAGAGCGGTGACCACATGAATCAAGCGTAGACCTACAACAAAAGGCTAGTTTATTATCCATGGCACACATGGCAACGAGCAAGTGTGTGCACCGTTTTCGACCTTCCTAAAGCAATAAAGACCAAACTCTAGTGAAATAAGCGTAAAGGTATGGTCTAAAAAACACCAAACTCTAGGATGTTCCTGCATTCTGTACATACCATTCTGGAAATTGCCATTCCCTTGTTCAAAACACTAAAAAAAATGCTGAAAACGCTTTGGCTCCACTAAACACAACTATAGTCGCCGCAACAGCGATCTCTGTTGGCGGCAACTTCCGACGTGGTGCTTGGGCGCAATGGTTTTGGAGACTTTCAAGCGAACACCCTGCAGCAATGGTGACGCCTTGGTGCCATGATCCTCATTGAAGGTATTGTCATGAGATCCCTTGCCTCCTAGGGGTTCAGATGAAAAATCTTGATTCTCTATTTGTCTTGGCCACATTTGTGAATATTGTTTCACTCTATAGATGTTTCTCTATTGAGAACTCCCCATTTGCTATGGGGTGTTTGATGGTGTGTCTCTCGGTGCTTTGATGATAGGTTGTTATTATGTTGTTGTAGTGTCAAGTGGTCGCTTCTGCTTGTCCGGTGATTCTCCCGCTTGTGGATTTTTTTGGGGGAAAATAACCATTTAGTGCAAAGAAAAAAGTTTGATTGTGAAAAGTTGCTTGCCCGTCATCTAGTGCATAGGCGTATGAAATATGTTTGTTTTCATATGGAGTTTTTAGCTTGAGCTCGCATTTCAAATTTTACATATGAGTAAATATGTGGATGCACGTCAAGGGGCTCATGGCTCAATGGTAAAGGCCATTGGTTAGGGGGCTCCCACCCAGGGTTCAAATTCGGGTGCGACACTTTATTCCGGATTTATTTCGGGATTTTTCCTACGCTATGCGTTAAGTGGTAGCGGCGTCCCCGTCGATAGCGAGGCGCCCGGTGGTGACTTCGGAACTTCAAGATTTGCCGGCTCGGTCCTTCGAAGGTGCTCATAGGGGTAGGGTTTGCGTACGTGTGTTCATAGGGGTGAGTGCGCGTGCGTGTTGAGCGTCTGCGTTGTACTGTGTAATCTCAAAAAAAAAAATATGTGGATGCACTTGAGTTTTTTTTTTCCTTAACATACTTTATGGACAAAAAAAAAGTTTACTTGGACTCGGCACACTTGGGCAACCTAGGCCTCGTTTAAAAAAAGTTTTGCCAAAAGCACATTCGACTTCAGAAGACTTAATATGTAAAGACGTTTCGTTTGTTAGTGGTAAATATTATCCAACCATGGGGTAAGCAGCCAAAAGAATCGTCTCGCAACGCACATCTAAACCGTGTAATTAGTTATTTTTTTTACCTACATTTAATCTTTCCGAACATACGTCTTTTAATGTATTTAATGTGATGACAAAAAAAGTCTAAAAACTTTGCAAAACTTTAGCCAAACTAAACGTGGCCCTAGTATGCCCGACGGGATTGGGACTGGGATTGCAGCGCAGTCGGGCGGGCAAGGCTGTGCGCCTGTGCGGGCGTGCCCACACGTCAGCGACGTGCCGAGGTGGTGGTGCCGTGGGGGCGTGTCCGTTTTTGTCCGCACGCGCGTCCCGGATCTCGAAACGTCCCCAATGATGCGGGCAGAGAGCGGAGGACGAGACGAGAGCTTGTTCGGCTGGCTTGGTAGCCACCAGCGAACAGAGGACCTAACTTTTTCTCTCACAACAAATCAGCACCGGGCCAGCACCAGCCAGCTGAACGAGGCGGAGGACGAGGCGGCCACCACCCGAGCCCGACACAGCACGTGCGCACGCGAGGCCACCCCATCCATGTGCCTGTCTGCACATTTATTTTTGCACGGACCATCCGTGTCCGGCCGGCCAGTTCCCGCACCAGCTCGCCGCACTGCCACACCACCGGCGGCGGCGGCGCCATGCCCATGCCGATGGTGCTTGCTAGTTCGGCTTTCCGCTCACCGGATCCATCGTATCGTATCGACGTCCGAGCGATCCACCTTGACGATGGGAAAAGAGATGCACGACGTTGACTCCAGTGAATTGTACGGCACGGATGATATTCCTTTGCTGTCGATGCCGATGGCGTCGTGCCTGCCTGTCTGTGATTGTTGAAGAAGAACCACCTTGCGTGTGCCTGATCTTTTTGTTCGTACCGTAGTACCGTACCGGATCCGAAAAGCGGGGGCGGCGTAAATGTGCTGCAAAGAAGGATTGCTTTCAAGATGCTGCAGCAGCAGCGTCTACATGTGTACACTACTACCACGACGCACAGCACACAGAAAAGGCGCCAGCCAGCGGCTGCTTTCGCGCCATATTTATCGATCGGATTGCATTGCATGTCTGCATCTCAGATGTTCTCCTTGACGTGACCATCGGCAAACTGGAGTACATTCCACTCCGAACTACACTGACACTGCAAGACCGCTATATACACAAGGCACGCACGCAAACAAACGAAAAATTCTCGCATAAGTACATGAACACGACGAACAGATGTGGCTAATCAAATCGGCCAAGCTCCTGGTAGCATCATTTCTGATCTCCTTTCAATTTCCACCTTTTGGATGGAGGGAGGAGCCTAGCCAGCCTTTTTTTGACGGCGACTTTTCACCGGGAGAAGACGGGGTTGAGGGTTTTGGTGAGGCCGTGGAGCGCGCCGTAGCCGCGGGAGCTGAAGCCCAGGCAGCCCAGGAGGCCCTGCCGGTACGGAAGGAACGTGCGCCGCCGCATCTCCTCCGCCTGAGCGCGGTTCGGTGCCGCGTACAGCCTCTCGTGCGCCGCCGCCACCGTAGTGGAACGTCGCCGCCGGCCCCTGCCCTGCGCCCGCGGCCGGGCATCGTCAGCGGCGGCCTCCGTCGCTGGATGCGCCTGCGCGCGAGAAGAGGGCGGAGCCTCGCGGCGAGCCGGTCCCTGGCTACCCAGGCCGGCGAGAACGGCCAGGCACGTTCGGGCTTGTTGCTTGTGTTCGCGGCAGGGGGCGGGCGCCGCCCGGGGCCGGCGTCGCGCGAGTGCGTGCTGCTGCTGCTTGGCTCGCTCTTGCTGCGGTGGAGGAGCATGTCCCGGATGAATACCCACCGCCGTGACCCGCGCGCCGACGACGTACCCGACGAGGAGGACGACGTGGAGGAGGACGAGGACGAGCGGGACGAGGCGGTGACCGGCGGCGCAGCCTCCCCGTGCGTTGTTCCCCGGTCGCCGCGTCGGAGGCAGGACCAGGGCCGGGGCCGAGATCCGGCGCCGGGACGAGCGCATTGATGAGCTTGAGCCTTGGCGACGCGCTGCGAAGCGGGGACATGGACCGCGCGCGGCGGTGCACGGACGCGCTCCGTGGCGTGAGGTCGCGGCCGCGCGTCGGCCTGCCCACGCCGTGGTCGTCGTCGTCGTCGTCGCCGCTTCCGGGGTCGAGATCCGGGAGCGGGGGCAGGGTGAGCGGCCGGATCTGGCCGTTGTGGAAGAGCTCGTCGGCGGAGATCATGGGCCCACCAGGCCCGCCGAACTCGAACTCCGCGTCGCCCGCGCACCCGCGCCCGCCGCCGCCGTTGGGGGTCGCGGAGGCCGAGCACGAGGCCGAGAGGAGGAGGTGGTGGATGGGGCTGGCTGGCGCGCTGAAGAAGTAGCCTCCTCCGCCGCCGATGCCGTGGGGACGTCCCGGGCTGGACGGCGCACTGGCGAACGGGGTGGAGCAGGAGCTGTCGACGTCGTCGTCCATGGCCTGCGGTTGCGCTTGCTCGGTCCGCTGGGCTGGACTGTTGGTGCTCCTCGCGCCGGGGTTGACCTCGTTGCGGTGGAGGTGGTGGTGGTGGCAACTGGGAAGGGGAGGCTGGAGAGAGCAGGGACGGGAACGGGAGGGGAGAGGTTATAGAAGAATGGAATTGAGGCGGTGCAGCAATTGTCCGGAACGAACGAGTCGTGGCGATGGGACAGGGGAATCGAGGATGGCTGGATGGGGGAGCACGGGGCCATGCCAATGGGGTCGGGTCAGGCGACGTCATCCACTCAGCCCAACGGGTTTAACCGCAGTAAGACTTGCTCCATGTCAACTTGGGCGCCCTCAGTGAGTAATTGGCAAATTGGACGATGCTACTCCATCCATCTAGGGGTAGCGTTTTGTTCTTGGCCTCTAGTAGCTCGCAAATCTTGTACAAAAAGTTCTGGCCGGCGATCGCCTGCCGTAGCTCTACAAATTTAACAAAGGCTGAAGAATTTAACACAGGTGCAAGTCAAATTCGCCTGAGAAGTTGGGCGGGCTGGTCATCCTCACCCCAATCCGGCTGAGCCAGGCTAAGGCACCAAGATGCCAGCTCAGAAGAAAAAAAAAAATATACATGTTTCCATACATTTTGACCTGCGAACAGTTAGTACCGATTATTAAGGATCACGACGCATCCTGACCTGACGTGAATTTGTGAATTTCACACCATGCTAAGACTGTCTAAGACTTGTGCCGGTATGACAAGAGATCTTGCATGCAACTGTCAATGTAGGAACTTCATACTGGAACACCAAAACACGTACACTTATATATATCCTATAATATGTCGCCAACATCTAATGAAAATCACTTTCAAGACAGGATCCTAATAGTATGAGCAAATAATGCAGGACAATATATGATGGGTTCTAGCGCCCACTAGACCCGTAGACCTGGGCCTCACTCGACCGCGTCCAGCTTGACATGTCGGCCGGCTAGCCCATGAAAAGATCTTGATCGCGTTATAATGCCACGCCGATTTATTCAGGCCATGGCCAGCTCCATTATTCTGACACTTACAGGTCCGTCGCAACGCACCATAACGTGAACGTGGCAGGTACGCACATCACAATGTTTTCCTTCGATTGTAAATGCACTGTTGCAGCAGAAGCAGGGAAAGTCTTGGACTGAATTATTTCGTGTAGAAATGGCCATAGAGTTGCTTATGACAGAGGTTAAAACTTCAGAATGCATGTAATGCAGGGAAAAGCTCATTCAGTAGTCAAGTTGAAAGTGGATTCAGAAACCTGAACCCAGGTGGTTTCCTTGAGCTGGAGAACATAACTGTCGTCGTCCTCCTGCAACAATGGGGGTGAACCAACCCACTATCAGGGACAAGGCAAACAAGGAAACAACAGAAATTCAAGGCTGTCAAGCCAGAGTATTTGCTCTACTCAGATTGCAGAATTACCTCTTTCCTGATCCAATCAAACTCATCGGCGCTGCAGACAATGATCTTCTAAGCATGTTGGTTGAACACAGAAACCCATGCCTTACCAGTGTATCAGAAACATTGATGACCATGATGTATCTGAAGGACGAAGGGAAACAATCAGATTTGGTACCAAATAGATAACAATAGCAGGCTTCTGCTAACGATGTTACCTCAGTGAGCATTCAGGGTCATTTTTTTGCATCCTCACTCACACCAGTATCCAGATCCAAAAGCTTCAGTCACCTTTCTTGTTGCAGGTCTTGCAAGCAAGGTACCACATCTTCTGGTCAGGCTTCATGTTGCTTATGATGGCATTCAAACTCAAGAAAACAGGCGACAAAGCAAAAACTAGTCAAACTGGGGCTTCTCAAAATTTGCAATCCCCTCGTTAAATAAATAGTATCATATTTTAGCGAATATATTCAGGATCGTACCTTTTCCTGGCCCATAGCAGGATCATTGGTGATTTGAGGCAGAGAAGTTCTATCAGATTACATGGACACCAAACCACCAGCCCGTGTGGCACCAATTGGTGCCAATGAAGTACCTCTGGCTACCTATTTGACAAATTATGTACGAGTCTAAGCAAACTATACTGATTCAAAACATATAACAAGCTTACATCATTCAGGAGACAAGTACTACCATGAGTTGAGATTCTGAGCCTCAGGTAGGTATGGATTAATCGTAATAGTACTATTGCCGAGAGTTGAAAGAGAGACACCTACAAGACAAATTTCAGCACCACAGTTATCACGATGCACTTTCAGTAACTTATGATTTCCAGGAAGAAGATTGAACAGAAATTAGATGACATACCAAGGAAATCAGATACTTTTGGGCTCTTTATCGCACAACGCACGACGGCAGAACTATCAACCATGTCCAAAATTTCTTGGCCAATTGTAGTAGCAAGACCATTCCAAAGGGAAATACTACTAGTTTTGCCACTGCCAAGAAATGGAGTGAATCATTTAGGACCAGAAAATTTCTTTAACGAACAATATCTATACAAGTAATCTTAAATAGAAAGGACTATAAATTATGAAATTATTATTACTTTAAATCATTAGTCTAGTAGTGCCGATATTATTTCATTAATCTTTGTTAAATTTAGATCACAAAAATATAGAGTTTACATAGATATGGCAAAACTTAAGAGTATTAAGACATTTTTGTGGACTTACGACTTATATGTGTGATTAGAGAAGTTATAAGCAAATCACTGAATGGTTGTATTCTGACATAGGAAACGCTCTGAATCACACCAACAATTTCTGAAGTAACACAGAACAGTGAGACACTACATCAAACCTGAAGAAATAAAACCAACTGAATTCCAACAGTTCTGACATACCAGCTTGACCTGTTGACAAGCCCATAAAAAGATCTGATCGCGGTATTAACGCCATGCTGATTTATGCAGGCGAGCCACATTGCTGTAGCAGACGCAATGCTTGTTGTAGCAGACGCAGGTTAATCTTCGATTGAATTACGAGTAGAAACAGCCATAGAGTTCCCAATGACAGAAGTAAAAACTAATGAAACCATGTCATGCAGGGCAAGCTCATTCAGTAATCAAGCTGAAAGCGATCGGTGAACTATCTATCCCATTGGGTAAATAACATTTATCACTGATTTGAACAACATGTCTTGGTGACAGAATAAATAGGGGATATGTAACAACAAAATGAAACAAAATTACAGAGCAACAACTACAGGATTCATCTCAAATTACAAATTTACACTCCTGCCGTTGTCTCATGACCATGTCGCTGATGACCTCGTCAAGCAGTGAGCTCAGTATGTGGCTCTCCACCTCCTCACCAGCCTCGAATTCCTCCACCCGGAAATCAACCCATGTGCCCAGTCCACTGCTCATGTCCTTGTCAACAAGCTCATCCTCCATCCAGTCTCCCATGTTCTTCCAGCTGGTGATATCATTGCAGACTTCGGCCTCTATGCCCCGGCTCAGCATTGCTGCACCTTTGCTCCATGCTGCATATCCTGCCCGGAAGTAGGTCATGCGTCTTGTCTCCAGGCATTCATTTATGCAGTCGAACAATAGCCGCCTGTACCCTCGACGGCAAAAAGGTTCCTTCCCTTGTGTAATCACATGCATATTATCCATTTTCTCGAAGAGGAGGGGGTCCAAAGCTGATCTATCCTGATTGACAAAGAGTGATCCCAGTTCATCTGTTGTCAACTGGACACTGCTTAGCACATCTGCAACGTACTCCAGCTCTGTGTGTCTTGATCTTTTAGAACATTGGGTGACATCTGAAATATCTGATGTATCTACTGATGCGGAAGAGGCTGAGTCTGTTGTCTTTGTCTCAATATCAACTGACGTTGGGTTAATCAAGAAATTCCCTTGGGCATTCTTAACATCAAAAAGTGATGAATAACCCTTACCCCCTGTGATGAGGCAAAAATGATTAATCTTCAGGGGTTAAAAAATGTCAACAGTTCAAGAAATAACAGAAATTCATGTTGGGTGAATTACCATTGCTGCTGCCTGAACACTCGGAAGACCAGCAACTCTCACTTAGAAGGGTTGGTTCAAGCACAGATAGGGGACTCAGATCTTCATTTTCCTGTTCCTTCCTTGCATTGATTATGCTGCTGCATTCTTCTTGTTCTTCCACCTAAATGCATGTGAAATATTGTATTAGAATTGCAACTACACCAGAAAGTGGCACTTAAGCTGATTCGTGCAGTCATACTACATACGATACTACCACACATAGTAAGGCCACACATTCGACTCTCCAAAATGTAAATCTCAAGTTACTAAGGAACCTTTAGCACATCCAAAACAAAGAAAACTCCCTACCATTTTCATTATTCCACATGTTAGAACAAAGAAAAGTCCCTGCCATTTTCATTATTCCACATGTTATTTCTTCCATTTCATGGGATCAGCAGAGAGGGCCTTGTGTATATTTATAAGGAGCTGTGACTAAAGCTCAGAGGCAATCACCACAGAAGGCAACTACATATCATTGCAGAAACTCATAGGGCACTAAGTTTGTGCAAAACATTGGTGCCAACTGCTATGTAATGAGTCATGACTCATGATTATGTCAAACACAATACATTGATGAAATCCAATACTTGGCATTAGAATAGTCACCGGAGAACAGCTACAGAGGTGCCTTAAATTCTTCCACAAGAAGATTTCAGTAATAACATCAGTGAAAGAAACACTATTCTACCATGACATGGAATCCTTCCCAATCCACTTCAGAAAGAAATTATTGGTGCAAAAATGTAAAATGATAATTCCTGTAATTAGTTTGTATTGCCGTGCAATCATATTATTCACAAAGATACTCATGATATTCAGGAAATGTTGTGATATATAAACCATAATGTAATGCAAACAAATATGTACCTTTATTTTACTGCCTCGGAAAATTTGGCCTTTTGTAGATGACTGGGCTGAAGGGCAATAATCATATTGAGAAGGTTTCACTTCAGAAGGGCTACAGTCAAATACTCCACTTTCCGAGCCCCAATTGCTGCATGAAGAGGCTGGTGGTTCCTCCAAGGTAAAGGTAGTAGGCACAAATGTGTCACCCCTCGTAAAGGTGATTGATGGATCAATTTTTAATGTTAGCTCCTTCAGCTTCTTTTCTAGAAGAAGGCTCAATGCATCACCATTTACAAAGTTCTGGCCCAATGATGACAGGCCTTCAGCCTTGTTATCTGAATCATCTTTATCACATCCTGCATCCATATCAAGATTGCTTCTTGTATCCCACTTACCCGCCAGTCTAGACGGTCCTGCCGATGGTTTGACCAAGGGTGAGGTGAAGGTAAATGACACAACATCGGTCGTATCTTTACTTTCCTTGTTCCACTTAATGTGCTCATCCATAACAACATTAGGTTGAACCTGCTTCTTAAATTTACCCACTGGTTTTTCAGGCACAAATGTACCCTTTTCGTTGGTGGAGTTCCTTTCTATCAACCGTTTCTTCTGAGGGAAGTCCTTGTTGTTTGACGACGATCCTTCTGTATCACCACTTATGCTTTCCACAATGTCTTTTCTGCCACCAACTTTAGATACCTTGCTTCCACTCTTGATCTTCCCAGAAGAGGAATCTCCTGTCATCAGCTTTCTGCCTTGCTGTGTTGAGACAGTTTTGTTTGGTGCCACCTTACCTCTGGTTACCAAAGAATTCTGTTTCTGATTATTTTGCCGAAGGACAGGGGAAGAAGTGCCAGATGATGAAGGCTTCTTTTGCTGCTTGTTTCTCTGGAGATTAGACTGACTCCTAAATGGTTGGCTTGCTCTTTGATCATCATGCTCTTTCTGTAATCCTGAATTCCTCCCAGAACCAGTTACCCCTTCCCTCTTCTGGACATTGTTCTTTGCTTGGACTGCCAAAGAAATAGACTTTCCCTTGTTGTTCTTCGAATTTGAACAACTAGGATTATTAATCTCATATGAATTAATCGAAGGTAATGGTAATATGACAATATCTTCCTCACTATTCCAGCTTCGGTTCATCTGCTGTGCCTTGGAGAACCTCACATCTGGTAGCTCAGGAGCGGTCCTGGATGATTGTGGCTTTGGATGCACAGACCTCTGAGAAGGAGGGATGCTCTCTCTTGGCTCTGAAACTCTCAAAGGAATTCGTGCCGGGCTAAAAGAGCAGATTTTCTCCCTAGAGCTGGCCTGTGCCCTTGGCTGAAGAATCTTGGCTGCTTCCTCCATGATCTGAGCAGCATTCCTCGCTGAACTGAAACCTGGATTCTTGATGGGGGACAACAATCTATGGTGAGACATCGGTAGGTGCTTTGCGGACCTTGGTGGCAATGCTTCCATCTGGAACCTTTCAATCGGGCTGCTTGGCATCTTCGGTGCTCTGAGATCCAATGGCTTCCTGATGTAGCCATCAACTCTTCGATGAACATGACCAAACTGGTCATTCATTGAGTACTCAGGGCTCCTCTTGAGGCTGTCCCTGAACGACCTTGTATCTCGGAACGGTGTGCAGTATGGTTCTGGAACACCCGAGGTGGGCATGGCGTCCAAGCCCATGAGCCTGGCCACCACACCTGGCGCCTTCATCTCACGCCCTTCCTCATCAGTCACTGAAGACGCGCAGCTGTAGTCGCTGCTCCCCTTGAAGCTTGATACACCAATCCCCTCGTCTTCATCACCCTACACAAATGCATCCACCTAAACATTAGTGAACCCAATCCCCTTCACAAGTATAGCAGCAAACAACGAATCGCTGTTCAGAGCAAGACTGCCCAGAGATTACTCACCAAGTGGAGACGCCCTGACAGCAAGGTTTCATCGCTCCTCTTGACAAGCTTGGACCCCTCTGCGAACAGATCACGAGACCAGATTAAGAAAGCATTAATCAGAGACAAGACCTCTTCCAGGAAGCGAGGCATTCCTACAAACACGTACCGGGCGAGTTGGAGAACAGCTTCTTGCGTGACTTTCGCTTCCAATCAAACAGGTTGAAGATCCCACCGCCTCCTCCACCGCCCCCAATAACCTTGGCTCCACCCTTCTCGGGCCCCATACAGTAGGTCCCAGAACCTCTCTACACCTGAATCGAAACTCCTCGCCGTTCCTCAGCGTTGGCTCCGCAGCATCCCCCAAACGAAAGAGGAAATCACCGATACAGTCTGCTCCAGATCAAACAAGGGAAAATACAACTGAGCGGAACAGACTAACAACTCATGAAACCTTAGGGCCAGTGGCGACATCCTCGAATCGAAAGCATTCGTCTACTCGTGAAGCGAATCGAGAGGGGGGAAGGGAGAGAGGCAGATGCTTCCGTGCTTACCGACGTGGTCTCGAGCTCCAAGCTGCCGCGCGGCGCGGACGAAGCGGAGGCCACAGGCGGCGGCGGGCGAGGAGGAGGAGGAGGAGGGACGGAGGCGGCCGGGAGCATCAGATCGGGGACGCCGCTAAAGGCCGGGCATTTATGCTGCTGGGAGGGAGAGTCGATCCGAGAGTGGTATTAAAAACGCACAACGCTCGATTAGAAATTGGTGCTCGCTTTTCGAATTTGGGGGTTCGGGGCGCGAGTGGGCCCCGCCCTGCCGTTAGAATCCAAGCGGGACGGGGAGGCTGACGCGCGGGGGGGCAGGAGCGGGGTGTCGGGGCCCACCTGGCGGTGGTTTGGAAACCGGCAAGTGGGCAACGGCTCTTTTGAGCACAGCATTTCAAATTTCCGATCGATGCGGGTGCGGGTGCGGGTCGGGACGGGATCCATCGATCACGAGGGTGGGTGGCACACGCCACGCCGCGCGGATCTTGATGCGTGGGATGGACGGTTGTGACGGGTGGGTTTCCTGTGGCGGCCGGAGTGGTTGGGTTGGGTTTGTCGCCGTACTACGAGAAAGAAAAAGCTGTCGCTCGCTCTACTACGGTGTGGAACGGCAAGCACGGTGGCTCGCTACTGGCGTGGCGTCACGCGATTGGGTGTGTCCGAGCTGGCGATTCGACGGAGCGATGTGCGGACTGTGCTGGGAGATCCCGAGTCAAAGACATCTGGGTGGCGGGCCCGAGGAGTTTGAAAATCATTGTGCTGGGAGTACGTACGGGGTGGCTCTATGACAGCTGGGGCCAGTCTCGCTGAGCCGTTGGAGGGAGCCGGTTGGTTTGCGTGGCATGTGGTGTGCCTGTCCACGCTAGTTGTTGCATCAGCTGCTCAACACCCACCATTGCCACCAGGGAGATTTGAATCTTGAGTTCTGGACGAGTGGACCCAAGAAATTGAAGGGCGAAATCGAGTGATCAAATAATATAGAGCTCAATAATATACTAGTACTTTTTACCAAAACATGTTTTAGGTTTTAGGTACGGACGGAGTAGTATATTCAAAGGCCCCGGCTTGTGGAAGGATCTCGATGTTAGTTGGCTGTTCGACTCTAATGTTTTAGGTTTTATTTTTTGGGAGAGGTAACTTGGTTTCAAATTTACCTATAATTTTTAACCAAAACATTTCACTCTACTGTGTGTACCAATGCATGTACTGTTTTTACTACTCGCTCCGTTCCAAAATCTAGTAGTTTTGTACCGTTTAGGGATAATTAATTTCAAAGTTCTTCTTTTGCTTGTTGCAAAATCCATCAGGTTTTTACCGTTAAAATGATTTTTTTTGGCGAGCTAAGCCTCACTTAGCTGATTCTCGATGTGAAATATATCTTTCGAGCATCTGTATAGGAGAAAATGCATGTGGGTAGGTGAGCATCTATATTTATTAGAGAAACAAAAACAAATTCCATCTAGGCTCATACGATTCAAGTTATCTAGCATCGGACCAGTGAAGTACTAATAAAATACTGAAGATTAGGAGTGTTTAGCATTGTTTTTGGGCTGGGAATTTTCTTGGATTCCGTTGTGATAACCCCGAGCATTAAGTTTCAAAAAAAAAAACCCGAGCATTGGTTCTATTGGTTCTTGAAGCCAAGTATCAATGCACACAGGCAAAGGCCCAATACCATTCGGCTGGAAAAGTGGTAGAGGAAGACGAGCCCATACAATTGCATAATAGGCTCAGCCACGACCTTCAAAAGAAGCGAAAGCTTTTTCAACTTTTTACGAGGAAGGACAAGGACGCCAAAGACCAGCTTTAGCTTCTTCTTCTTCTTCTTCATACTTCTATATGCATGCACGTAAACCTAAAATCAACCATTAGGGTACATGCCAAATAAGCTAGTAAACTTTGATGTATTGCACAACTGTCTTCGTAGACTTCTCTTAATGCAGAAAGGGAAAGTTCTCAGTTTCGAAAAAAAACTGTCTTCGTAGACCTGTTTTAAGTTGTTCAATGTACTAAAAAGAGAGCTTGTTAATGTTTTTTGTTCTTCATATAAACGGTGTCATTTAGCTCGAAAAGTAGATCTATCTGAAATCAGTTCATGTGCAATGAAGTCATCCAATAGTTTTCTTAGCGGTGGGGGTGACCATCTTAGAGCAAGAATAATGATTTCGCCCGCTGCCGGCGAAATACTCATGCCACGTCGTTTGTAGCCAACACTAGCAAACTATCGTACAATAATCTGGTTGTTTGGTCCTGGGATATATAAATATTTAATAGCTGGATGTCAGGTAGGTGGACGAGCGAAGATTGATTTTACTGGCTGCTTTTCCTCGTATCTTGTGCTTTCAGCCGGCGAAGAATGAAGCGCCAGCCTTACACACTCTCTCCTGTACTGTGTGTGCCAGATCAGATTTTTGTGACATGTACATGCATTTCGCCGGCTGACTAGACATTACTGTACTTGCTCTTAGGCACTAGGCAGCTGTTTGGACTTAGTAAAGCGTAAAAGGAATCTCCTCTGTATTTAGTTAAAAAAAACTAGTTTTTTATAAATAAGATCTAATATAATGAAAATTGTATGAGCTCATAAAACTTTTTGTCTGTGCCGAAATGACTTGGTGATGACTGATGAACTTGTGTGAAGGTTACTGGGTGAGTGACGGTTATGGATTCGGCTAGGTTCGCATGGTCCCGCATCGGTGTGTTCTAACCAAAGGCGTTGAAAAACAGCTCTACAGTACATGTGAATTTGTGATGTGGAGAATGCCCAGCTCTACCGTTGTGAATCTGCAAAGCAAGAAGCTCTTGTAGTACGATCGGAAAAATGTTCCCCTGGAATCAGCAGCGCACATGGTCATGGTTCAGGTGCACGCGTCTTGTATTTAACTATGAACACTAACGAACAAAACTAAGAGTACTATCAGAGGACAACACATCATTCAGGCAGTATGTAAACCGGACACCTGTATACAACCAGAAAGCCAGCAGCAGCCTAAAATCAATCAGTGAGCAATATAGTGGGCAGCCTAATCATATATACAGCAGTACAATATTTATATTAACTAATGCACAAACAAACGTGCATCAGTCAAATGAA